>JAJHUR010100957.1:0-22275 GCA_027495735.1 Lutjanus campechanus | reverse complement strand
GGGCTGTAGAGATGTCTGCCATCTCTCAAATGTAATGGGACTAAATGGCACTCAGCTTGTGCTGCTCAAAGCACCAGAAAAATATGTTTGAAAAATTACACAGAAATATCTCTTTACAGGAATCATGACCCGGTTACTCACAATAATCCACAGACCTTGTTGTGAGCAGTTTCATGTAGGAACTACTGTCTCTCTGCAGCAGAATCTACCGAGACTACTTTCTTTCTACTAGAAAGAAAATAGTTTCCACATGAAGCTGTTCACAACAAGGTCTGGAAAACAACAAGCTTTGCTCTCTCCAAAGTTCAAAAGTAAAATGCACCAATGAAGCTTAGTAATTAACATATTGCATCCAGTTTGCGTTACATGTACTCAGTCATGTTAAAATGAAACTTTTTTGACCATTTTAGAGGATTTATATGTTGTAACTATTTCTTGGGAATGAAAGCTGATGGCTTCCTACAGTCTTGTTGATGTGCTGAAAACTAGTAAATGGTGTGTTGGTAGGCATATTTTTTTTACTTTGACAGATCCAGGCTAGCTGTTTAGTCTTAATGCTGAGCTAGGCTAAACACATCCTGGCTCTAGCTCCATATTTAACGGACAGTCAGAAGAGTAGTATCAATCTTCAATTCTAAATCTCAGACAGAAAGTGCAGCAATAGACAGATAATTGGGATTGGCTGAAAGCCGTGCAAGGCCGACAAACAAAAAATGTCTGCAGACACGTCTGCAGGCAGCCTCGTCAGTGTGGCTGCTGTGAAATGATGTAAGTGCTCCTCCTAATTGTTTTTGGGAAAACGGTGTAAAAGTTAGTTTAGAGTCCTGTACTTTAACTCGCTGTCACTCTGCTGTAAACATTTTCCTAAATTTCTTCATTGTCTTTTCTAAATGTTTGTTCTTAACGTTTCCCCATCCTACATGATGAATAATTAATAATAAAAACACAAAGATTCTTATTCTCAGGTGATTATACACAAACGAAAACATACTTATTATATTAAATATATTATGTTCCCTTCCTGCCATACTGGGCTAATAAATCCAAGTAAATCTTACTAACTGGAGCTTTAATGAAGTCAAAACAGGAATAGCGACATGTGTCCCGTGCTGTTTGATGAAGTGACCGCCTACTGTATATTTGTTAGACACAAAATGAGGATATCCAATCAGTGTAGAACCTCATCTTAAGATCTGAGGACACAGCCTCTCATTATCTGTGCTACACACCAACAGGATGAAACTAGATTAAACAGGAATCCCCTTCTCTCCTCTACCACTACTACCTGCTTATTTCCACATAAAACATCCTGCCTGACCTGCTTCCTCTCACACAGTAAGGATGTGTGCAGTGCCTCATGAATCTCTTGTATCTTTTGACTGTTAATTCTTCTGGATAGGACTAAAAAGGAAACAAACAAACAAACAACACCTCAGTAATAGAAGTGAAAAATTAACAATGTTGCTGTATCAACTGTGCACATGGGGTAGAGGGGAGAAAATCCTTAACCAATCAGATCAAAGAGTGAAAACAGGTACCAGTTGCTATGGCAGCAACATTGCCTCACACAAAAGAGCTATTATGCTGTGGCTTCTTTTATTCTCTCAGCAGATCTATATTACATCCAAAATGGTTATTAATGCACTTGTTTTATCATGGCAATACCAGTCTTACAATTATATTAAACTAAGTATAAATGGCTCTGTGTCCCTTTTGATTGGGGGAATCCACCACAAAGTGAAGCTCACCACAGCTATTTGTTTGAAAAGCACTTCAAGGCTTCTTACCAATTTAGGCTATACAAAAAGTAACTCCTCCTGAGTAACTTAACTCTTTTCCTTTTTCTTTCTCCAAACCTCAGTACTGGGCTCCTCTGGGTTCCTCTCTTCAATGACAGTTCAGTCTGCTTTTTCCTGGTTGAGTAGTAGAGAAAACTTTTCAATGAGAAAAGAAATAATGGTTTGTGCTTTGGTTATATGCTGCAATCAAGTGGGAAGCCACTTCAGGAACTTAAAAAAAAGTGTTTGACTGGATGATAAGCCAATTGAAGCACTCAAGGCCCAAACAAACTGAAAACAGTTATTGGTGCAGCTAATTTGACAGCCATCAATTGATGCTCCTATGCTCCACTGCAGGCATCAGATTTGCAATGGCAGCACCACAGAACCAGTATATTTTGGGAGAAGATTGATATTTGTATTTCTGTTTATTTGGTTCGTATTATTATTCATAATAATAATTCATTTCCTCCATGAAATACAAAATTGAAATCTGAATGGGATTCTCCAAATCCATGATTCATTTTGATTTTCAATACTAATTTTTTATTTATCTTTTTTTTATTATTACAGCATCATGCGGCATGCTTCACAGCAGAGTTGTGTGAAACATTAACTTGCTAAGCATGGAGAGCCTCATGTTACCAATGGAAACACTAAGCAACTCCGTCAGTGAAAAGTGTAGCTGCAGGATACTGGTAAAGTACACTACGTTAGGGATGGGTATGGTTAGGATTTTATCAATATCACTATAGATACTGATACTGCTGATCGATATAGATACTTATTGATACTCTTATCAATACTTTCCATAATTTGATGCAAAAAACAAAGACACGACATGTAAACATGTGACAAAGTCTTTTAGCTGGTATAACTAGTACCTGTGGTGACAGACTGTGCTCATCCCCTGAGCAAAGGAATAGTAGCTTTTGTCACCAAAATGAGAATAGCTGGCCTGGTCCACCTTAAATGTCAGGCCACCTTTAGTGAGCCTGTCTCGCAGTTGTTGCTACTTTGGAGCTAACAGCTAACCCCCTCCAGCAAACTTCCAGACAGGGGAACCTGGCTTGTAGCATTTATTCAACGACAAACTGTACAGACACTGCGCTACGTTCATTCTCCGTGTCTCTCATCTCAACTGCATACCTTTATGGCGACATTAGCAGGGTAGGATGCCGGGGAAAAAAAGGCAGCCCCGTGAACTAGAGTCAACTTTTGGAGAAACACAGCACTCCCAGCTGTGTCCTCGCTTGCTTTACTTTGCGTACGCAGCTTTGACGTCTGCGTCTGGCTGCTGTTTATGCTGCATAATAGCAACACAAGTAGCTTGGTTTTGTTTGTGTTAAGAGGGAGACAGAGGTCAAGGGAGACTGAAAAACGTTCATAGTACATACTGAATGGAGAGAAAGTCTGCTGAATCTGAGAAATTAATTATTATTTTTTCATTATTTCACAATGGTTATGTTCTGAGCACAACTAAACACCTTCCACACACTGCACAACCCTGTGGCTGATCACTGTGGCCTTTAGAGTGAATTAAATAGTACATAAATACTGATAGTAGCACCGTTTTTCCAGGAGCTTATCAATGCTGACCAATCAGAAATCAGTACCAATTTAGCACCAGTTCTCGATACCCTAAGCTACGCTGCATGCAAGTAGGCGGGGGTGAAGAGAAGAATAAACAAAATTGGGAGAATCACTGATCCCGCGTTTGATTTCAATAATCATTTTTGATTTAATATCAAAACTGTGAAACCCCTACTAAATCACACATCGCATCACACTTTTTTTTAATGAATTGATTGTTTTTATAATGTCTGGTTTTAGGTGTTGCTGCAGCCATCTCAGCAGCTACTTCTCGCATCCATGCCTTTTTAGAATTTCTTTTAAATTTCTTTTTCTGTGAAGCAGAAAAAAAAAAAAACTTCTGCCCCTCATTTGATGCTCCAAAATTGAAACGAGGTTGGAGTCGGGGCAGTTTGACACAACTCTTAATGCTTTTGGTGCATGTTCAGCCATTTAAAGCAAAAAGTGTTCTTCACAACGCAGGTGCCAGATGCTTTCAGTGCGTTTGGGCTTTAACACTACTGGTGGGGAACTGCTGAGGTGAAATTTCCTGCAGCAGCACTAAAATACTAGTAATTGCAGGTATGCTGTTATTATGGGAAACACAGGATGGATAAGTTCCAAGGTGTAGACGTGGCCACACACTGTGTTAATTCCATGCTAATGTCTGTAGGCATTCGTGTTGTGCCAGAAAGATAAATATTTGCACAGATATCAGTTCTGACCATTTTTTAATTTCAGACAGCTGCTCCTCTCCAGTGTCCTTCCATCCGTCCTTCCATCATCGCTATACCTCTGTCTGATGATGATGAAGAGGCCGATGTTTACCCACCATCAGGCTGACTGTTCCAATATTTTGACATCCGTCATAGCAGTTTTGTCAGAGGAATCATGGGAGTAACTTTGCAGCAAGTACCTTCACAAGCAATGCTGCTCGCCACATACAAGCGGCTTGACCTACATACAGTATGCTGTGTTTTAAAGTGACATTAGTGTAGCAATAAGATGCAGAGCTGCCAGATAAGCTTGACAGAATGTTTTTGGACTATATTTCAAGGATGCATCTGCCCTAGAAAATATGTATGTGCATGAGGGTGCAGGCCTAAACCTAAACTCCTACATACAGCTGTGTTTGTACAAAATGCCAATAAGACTGGATTTAATGCCACACTCTTTAAAAATCAGTTGCCTCATGCACTTTAAATCAGCTGGGCATGATTAAACATGATTAAGCCTGGTGACTGGCTCTCCACTCGATATGTAATCGACACGGAAATTTGCGATAACAATTTCTTAAAAAGTCTCATCCCAGTTCTGTGCATATCTCCTCCTTCTGTAATAAATTTTCCTCCCCTCATTAGAGCTATATTTCCTGGTAGGAGATGAGAGGTTGTGTGGGAGGAGAGAAACGGAGCCGTAGGAAAGACAAACAGACTGCAAGCTGAGTGAACGCATGCTCTATGGTGGATGGCGGCACACAGAATACAAGGAGCATCCCAGTGCAACCTTTTGCCACAGGTAGAATGAAGCCATCTCAAATAAAGCTCCTGTGACCCGTGCTCAGGGTTCACTAACCCCTACAGTCAATAACTGGCTCCGAAACCCTTAAGCCCACAGTCTTTGGTTAGTTTGGAGACCTTTCAGCAGCACCGCCTCACCTCTCTCTCTCTTCCTGCCCCATAGATGTGGGTGTTTCAGTCAGAAATGTTCAAGAGGCAGAAATAATCTCATTTGTTGAAGTAAATCACAACGGATGAAGCTAAAGAACCATTGTTCTGGCTGATTTCGGTTGGGCATACAGCAGCCTTGGATGGGGATCATAAGGCTTTAATGTCATTATCTCTCTGCAAAAGGTAATGACATCCAAATGATTATTTTGCCGCCACATTGCACACACACAAGATGCAATCATTGAAAGGAGCCTCATGAAATCGTTCGAATCGTATTACAACAACTGCGCAGACAACTGGGCAGCGAAGGATTCTGTAAGAAAATGGCTCTATATGTCATTGCGTAGCCATTTTGCTAAAGTATATTCTGCTTCTGCAACCATGAACAGGAGCAAATTCACCAGTAGAGTCTTTATACCTGCTTAGCTAACAGATGGGCCTATTCCTGCCAATGACAAATATCTTTGAGGTCACTCATTGGTATTCCTTGTATTGCTCTCAGCCATGTTATCAAGCTTTATTATTTTTTCTCCAGACCCTGTATCATCTGATTCACCTTTCAGTAGGCCCGCAGCAATGTCTGTTCTTTCTTTTAAACTGCACATTTTGCAGCAGGTCTGCCTTAAATTAAGTTTGTTCAACACAAAAATACTGCCGTTGTTGACCATGTGATTTTAAGCATTCTCACTTTTTAATCCACAGCTCAATCTGATACTGGGTCATGAATTTGCAAAAACATATTTACTTGACCAATATTTAACCAAACAAATCACGCTGAGCTCAACAACCTCTTTTTCAGGGGAGATCTGGCCAAGACAGCAGCACAGAAAAGGTTACATACAACAATAATCACAATAAATTAGATAAGATCTACATTAATGCATCGAAATAATTAAAATGCCAACACAGAGTGACAAGTAGCAACCAATTCATTAATCATTGTACTTATAAGAGCTTTAAAATCAGACGGGGAGGCCAGTTCTCTTAATTTCAAGTGTTTTTGAAGACTACTCCAAATGAGGAAGCAGAACACATAAAAACTTTCTTTGCCAGTTCCACTCGGACACTTGAAACAAACAGTTAGACCAAATCTTGTGAATCGTTTCAATTGGTTTGATCTTCCACATTTTATCTGAACAGGTTAATATCTGGATAAGAAGCACATTCTGTTGAAAACTGGGCAGCTGTTTGGACTAGATGGCACCACATGATAACTTTGGTGTCAACTGTACCCAGGTGGGTTTGACTGAATACACTTTCATTCACATTTTTAGCCACTCCAGAGGGTGGTGGTAAAACACCTGAAGCCATTTGGTAACTGCCAAAAACACCAGAAGAATAGCAGAATAACAGAATAATAATATTGGTCTCTATCACCAATTTCCCTGTTCATAATAATTGTATAGGTGAATTTTTATATAACCCATTTAAATTATATAAATGCTCAAAGTTATGCATGATTAAGTGTGTGCCTGCTTTGAGTGACACATGGCTGCTGTCACAGGTGGCTAACCACTAGGTAGCTTCATGTGGCCCACCTCAGCTCATCCCACGCTCCACTCTTTGCCCATTTTTGGATTCACCAGGCATTAATTGGAGTTAGGCACGGCCAAGATGTCAACGGCCAGAGCCACCACGGTCAGAGCTTCACAGTGACTCTTTCAGAAACATGTGGGTGACATGATGCAGACTGCGTCCATGTTTTATACAGTCTGTGACTAACACACACGGATGACAGCCATGGATAGTTTAAGACTGACATGTGCTCATCTTCACAGACTATCATTCACACCACTCTGTCACGCACAGATTATTCAGTGGCTACAATGGCACAGTGTATCCGTATGATCATATGCGTGTGTTGAAATAGCTGGAGACGCTTCCCTGTCACTTTGGTGAAGCAGGGAGAAGGGTGGCTAATTTCAGTGTAATTTCAGGGTAACTTTAGCTGCTGCTATCACAGGGGACAGGCGAGGTGGAGGCTACTGTCACAGACCACTTGCTGCCATACTGTAGTCACACTCGGGATGAGTAAAGCTCACATGTGCACCCTGGAAAGACGGATGCATTCAGACCTTTTCAACATCTGGCCAGAATGTGTCTCAAACCACATCGCAAGGCAGTTTTAGCAATTGTATTTCAATCAGTCTAGAATTGATGCATTTAAACTCTCTCTTTCTATCCAATCTACCAAAGACGCATGAAGTGACCAGTGTAATTGGGTCATTTTCGTAATGGGATCAATTTCAGCGTACAGTAATAATATTATCGATGTAGACCAGAAAATTAGCACCTGTCATCTTCCTGACTAACAGCCTAATGGACATTATTACTATGTTGTCACCGACAGAAAGGGAAGATATAGGCTAAAATTACTACTGAAGTGTAAAGTTGAAGGAGGTTGAAGCATAAACTCTGAGACCTGCAGCATAAAACTAAAATTTAAAGCCAAAAACAACATTAGAACACAGAGTGGTGGTAGTGGAATGAGATTTTTTTTTTTCACTTACAGGTGGAGAGAGGCTGAAATGTGTTTTCCTTCACAAGAGGGCTCATGAAAATTGCGCAGACAATTGTTTATTCAAAAGGTTTCGCCATTACTTTGAGCCAAGGGCATGTTTCCCATCATCTGAGGCCAAAAAACTCTGACTGGAAAATATGAAAAATGCTTTAATTCAAGGTTTTTTTTCTGTTGTTGTTGTTTGTTTTTTCAATAAAAATGTAAAAATTAAAAATAAATAATTCATTATTTGACATTCTAAAATCATATTCACAAGCCTCTTTTGAAATACATCTATTGCAGATCAAATGTGAAAACGCAGTAGGTTTCATTTATTGATCATCACATACGGTTAATGAACGTAAAGTGACAGTTCAGATTATTTGAGGTGGGGTTGTATGAGGAACCATAGTCAGTGTTTTACCTACAGTGGATGGCCGTCAGCCTGCCTGCGTTTTGTACCAGCATGGAAGCTAAGCAACATACTGATGTATGACAGGAGCAGGTGCAAAACATATTTTAGCCACTTTAGCCAGCTTTAGTTAGCTAAATTGATATTGTTGTAACCTCATTGTCATGATGTTTGTGACCCTGCCTCTAGATACAGCCTTTCATGTTTAGTGCAAATTTAGTGGCCACCGTAGGTTCTTCTACAAGCCTGGAAAAGAGGGGGTGAGACAAAGTGTTTGCAATCTGCAAGTTCACCAACACATACCAAATCCTACACACTGGTCCTTTGACTATCTTTCTTGTTTCATATACTAGTCATTTATTATGTATCCTCATACAGCTTACAGAAGATGTATGTGTATGTAATTTGCTGGGTTACTCAAAACTGAGTGGTAAAATTTCAAATAAATAAGATGATATGAATATATTAATGTAATATGATATAAATTAATGGATTTCTATTCATGCGCAGTATTTCCCTCACATTAAATAGCAATGGAGTTTTGTTAATTGGTGAAAAAATGTCAGTCCTATTGTTTTTTTTATGTCAGTCTGTTAGTCAGTTTTAGAGGACAGCACAAACATGTTTCCAGCGTAACAGGAGAGCTGCAGTCAACTACTGCACACACAGCAATGAATTTTGAATGAAGAAACGAAGGTCAATCACTGGCTAATTTATGGGCGAAAAGGAAAGAAAACAACCCCCCACCCCCCCAAAAAAGATAGAGTAGGACAATGTTAGAAATAGCTGCTGAGGAGCAGGAGGAATCTCCTCTGTGACACCCTCAAGGCCAGACTGCAGCTGACCACTCCTCTGAGAAAAATGGGGTGTTGAAGTGACTGCTGCAGTTTATATGTAGGCTGCTCGGCAAATAAGAAGACGGGAGGGTGGAGGAAACACAATCTGGCTCAACATTTATGGAGGGAAGTTAAGGTGTTTAGTATGCAGGGAAGTAAAGAGTCTGTTGCCTGCCGAACTGGGGGACCAGGAATAGTCCTGATGACAGGATTAATGGGGGGCGCCTGTGCAGTTAGCCCACATGCAAGGAGAGCTGAAAAATACACACACATATACAATCTTTTCAAATATTGAACCATGGCGCATGTGTTAGTGTGTTGCCTGTGGGAGCTTTGGCAGCTCTGCAGTGAACCCTATACACTCTGCAGAT
This sequence comes from Lutjanus campechanus, assembly GCA_027495735.1. NCBI lineage: Eukaryota > Metazoa > Chordata > Actinopteri > Lutjaniformes > Lutjanidae > Lutjanus > Lutjanus campechanus. The sequence continues at coordinate 13,136 of JAJHUR010100957.1, read as the reverse complement.
GTCCTCATCATTAAAATGCCAATTTTCACGTAAACAGCAGATTCATGCATGACAGCGTACACAAGGGCACAGAAATCAACAGCTAGAGTTATATAGATACATATTATACAGTGCACAAGTATTGAGCTGGCAGTGTGAAAGTCTTTAAACAAGGACGTGTGCTAACCTTGGGTCACAAACATTGCTGAGTATGGAACACGTACAGGCTCCTTTGTGGAAATTTCTCTGCAGACTGAAGCTCTGAATCAAATTAAGGCTGGGAGATAAGGACAAAATCAGCTATATTATTCAAATATCTTTTAACTAAATTTCGATATTGTGGCAATATTGTAGGGATGACTGCTGGTGCTTTCACAATATATAAACACAATAAGATTTTTGATATATAATCATCAGAAATGTGGACATTATCAGTGAGTGGGTAAAGGCAAATACTAGAAGATTTCTTTCTGGAATGTAGTAATGTAATCTAAAAACTTACTCCTAAATCAAACATTGACAACATTTATTTTTCTCAAAACATTTTCAGCGCAAATGAAACGTATTGAGCATGTTTGGCATTAACACTTGAACACTTGGTTGAATTAAATGACCCTTACGAATAATAGTACAGTCACACACCACAGGTGCACCGTGTGTATTGTACAACATGTGGGATGCTGTTTCTTTTGTGTTCACTTTTGCTGCTTTTTCAGTTTTAAAACTGACTTATTTTGAAGACAATATTTTAAATGCAATCAACTAATGTTTGACAATGTAACTAATGTAATAACTTATTTTGTAATCTGATTACATTCAATCCATTACTTTCCAAAGCTGAATAAAAAAAAAGAACAGCTAAAACAGCTTTGTAAATTCAGAAAACTACATGACTTTAGTGTAATACAACCTTTAAAACCAGGAAACTCTTATGCCATATCATGATATAACCATATCCAACATCTAGTCTTTATCATGATATCAATATAACAGCTGTGTTGCCCAACTGGTTTTATGACTAGTTAATCTTGTGCCAAAACTACAAGTTCAGCAAAGTTGTGTTGCAGGCTTAAAGCCAACACAAGGCTGCTGAGCTGAGGTCGCGTCTTCATTCTGAATTATTCACGTTTCACACTTTGGAAAAGAAAACTACAATGAATTTTAAATGTGCCACAACTGACTGTGTTCACACTGGAGGACAAAAAAAAAGATTTTTTCCTGGAAAGTCACATCTGATTTCAATCAACTTTTACACCTCTCCTGTTAGTGGAAGGATGTAATTAGAGTTGCAATGATTAGTCGATGAATCCATTAGTTGATCAAAAGAAAATGAATTGCCAACTATTCTGGTAATCAATTAATCATTTCAGTAATTTTTTATTGATAAATGTCAAACATTCACTGGTTCCAGCTTCTTAAATGTGAGGATGTGCTGGTTTTCTTTGTCATTTATGACAGTAAATAAAGAGTCTTTGGATTTTGGACTGTTCATTGACATTTTATAGACTAAACAATTAATCAATTAACCATGAAAACAAACATCAGATATTCCATAATGGAAGTAATCATTAGGAGGTGCAGCCCTAAATGTAACGGAGATTTTTAGTGGAGAGACGGCGAGGTAAAAGGTTTTGCTTCAATGAAAGTGACATATCTGCTGCAAAGACAGCAGTATTCCTTCAAGAGATTTGTCACATGCATGATCATTCGTGTACAGCAGCAGTGAAATGAGATTGCAACAGCTCTGACAACTATGAAAATAGCAAATGTAAAAGATAAATAATATAAAGCTACAAACAGGTCAAAGTAACAGAATAAACAGAAACTGTTATGAACAAAAAGAGCATAATAGCTAAGACATAAATAACCAGTAAAAAACAATTTGTAGTGTCTGCACAACCAACATGCAGTGTGTACATTCACAGTGTCGAGGTGCTGAGCTGCAAAAAAAATGCAGTTTAAATAGTGCAGGATGTGTGCTGCATAGGTTTTTAAGAGTGTATGGTTCGTATGGCCTGAGGGAAGAAGCTCCTTCTTCTGCTTCTTACAGTACATGTTTCTGCTCGAGTCTCTGGAGTGTAACATCTTTGTTATTTTTCTTAAAAATGAGGGCATTAAATCAGAATTGAACATTAAGGCTTGCAATATGAATGCAGCCATTATTGCTATCTACTTTTCATCTGCTTTTAAGACAGCATTTCATCAGGCTTGCTGCCTTAGTGTTGCTTCTCATTAAGGAAATTGAATATAGAAGCAAGCAGGTTAAAGAGAAGCAAATAAATATATGTATGATATTATAGATTAGCAGAGAAAAAACCTCTGTCCTTCGTCACTCTGAGATTCATGGCTGGACACTAATTTTTACAGAAATGTGCAGGTGCGTTGGCATGAAACCCACATTCATTTGTCACTCGTTCAGTAAACTCTGAGGTTTTCCAGTGTCCATGTGCACATAGTTAAAGAGCTAATCACTCTTCACAACAGACATGTCATGACAGCACGGCTGCCAGCCGCCACACCTGACAATGCACATGCCATCGAGGGGTTAGCACATCTCCGAGACACCATTACTGAGAGGAGAGGGAGGAGACGGGAGCACACAGCTCGCTCACAGCGAGGTGCTGCAGGGTCCACATGTCTGTCACTGATCACATCTGCCCCTCACCAGGAGAAGCCCTGATGGTTGCACACTTGATGGCTTGTTTTTGTGGCTGTGCGCCGCTGTATTGTGCACACCAACCAAAAGTGCTTTTCAAGAATCAACATCGGCTCTGACATCAATAGATAATAATAAGGCATGAAGGTTAGTCTGCCAGAGCTAAAAGAAAACCGATGAGAAATTATTCAGTGGAATATCCTTCATTTGGGTGTGACTATCTATCTGTAAAATGTCCAGCAGCAGTGTCCAGGAGCCGTAATAATTATGAGGAATACACTCAATGTGAAATACAGGCATTAAAAAGCTCTGACCAATTAAAGGTGACTAGAGGTTAAGCAGACTGGTCAGGAAATTATGCTAATATCATGACTCAGATTAAATGTCACACAATAACAATAACCTTCGGCAAATGACTTGTTAGGTTTTGACAAGAGGGGCAGACACTCCGGAGAGGGGACATAGACTCTGGCCTTTTAATTTGATAGAGAGTGATGGTGGGGTACGGGAGCAGGCCAGAGCGCAGATGATTATGTTTTTTTTCCCACCTGCCCTGGACTCCCCTGCCATGGTCACCCAAATTAATGTCAAGTTTATGTCGCAACAATTATCAGCTAGTGGTTCTCAACCCTCTTTCATTACAGACATAGGCTGACCAATGTAAAATTATATTCTCTCATTCTCTTTTTTTTCCAACAAAAATTGCTGCTTTAATTTTGTTATTTCAATCGAAAAAATATAACATCCAGCAGAAATACAATTTAATATTCATAAGTATGTTTTCATTTGTTTGTAATCATCTAAAAATAGGAATCATTGTGTTTTCATTCCCTTAGAATGAGCTGTTTCGCCGTCAACCACTCCAGCCATGCTGGGATTTTATACCTGAACTATGAGCAGGAGAACCGACTCTTTTACTTACACTGACTGTTTGGAAATCGGATGTTTGTGATGAAGAAGAACATTAAAACATGATACTGGTTAAACACATAATTCATGTAGGCTGATATAGCAGTTTTACTGTGGTGATGAACTTAAAAAAAGGAACAAATTGTTGACCATTTCTAATGAACAGCCAAATTCTGAGTCGGATACAGCCCTAAATAGTAAAGTAGAGGAAAATTCTGCTAGCCTCTATGCTAACTTATGCAATATAAAATGCCATAGACTTAAGATAATGCCAAGCAAAAACAATTGTTTTGTGAGCCCTGACAGTTAATACTGATGTTAATTTTATACTTCTTGTTGTTAACCCATGTAATGAATTTAAAGTTAACTTTATTGCACTTGGTTACAATTATTGATGTAGTGTTTTTTTTTTCTTTTGTAGCCAAAAGCAGAAAATAAAAGTTTAGCAGCTTCTTATGTAGCTGATTGTGTTAAATGGGCTCATGATATCATCTCATATTGATCACAGGCCCTTTTTCACGACAGCCATATTGATACGAAATAACAGGGTAAACACAGGTGTTTTCCCTATTATTTCAGCTTTGCCAGTGAGCCAACATGCACAACAGCAGCTCCCCGACTCTGTTTGACCTGAATGGAACGAAACCTTAATTAGTATCACTGGTAACACCTGTGTTTACCCTACTATTTCATGTCAAAATGGCTGCTGTGAAAAAGGCGTATTAAATCGAATAGAAATCGTGATGACAGAAAATATTATACTGTTGTCTAAAGAATCAATATAATATTGTGATGAAACTTTTGATTTACACCTGTAGCGCTCAGTGTGCTTAGTTTTCCTCACAGAAAGATGTTTGCTTCTCTACAATCTGTTATGTCCTTATATTTACAGTGCAGAGTTTATGAGTGCCGGATCATTTTCCAATAGCGTGATCAAACAGTACTTTCACAATCTTTACGTCTACCTCTACATCATTTCTCTTGCGGTCTCTGCTCTCTCTCTCCCTCTCTCTCTTTTAGATCACACTAATACAAGATACATCTGTAAACTGCTCCCAGCCTGTCCCATATTTATGTGTACACATGTCTGGCAACAGCATCACCTAGCACTCGATGTCAGTGGTCACTTCAGCAGATGCTCAAAACAGTTTAATAATACAATAACATGGAGCCCAGCCAGTATTCCTCTGCATCAAAGCATAACCCAGTTTGGTTTTTTTTCTCTCCTGTCATGTAGGTCAGGCCTCATGCAAAAATGATTCTCTCTTATTTCTTGTCCATCTGAAATTGGGGCTAATACAAGAGGAATAAAGAAGCCATGCTGAAAATTAATGGGAGCTCATGAATAGGTAGCTCGCCTTGAACTGTTAATGAGAGGAAAGTCAGTTTTGCTAAGCAGATTGCAGTAACCCAAAATCCATGAGGGGTTTCTTTTGACAACTAACCAGCCTATTTTACATTATTCATCCCTTCAGAGGGTATGTTTACGCCCAATAACCTATTTTAACTCCCAGTGTTTGAGCCCTGGATGTCTTGTTTCTTGTTTTTCCACTCAGTATTCATATCAAAAACCCTTTAGCCTCCCGCTGGACGCTGCAGTGTAAGTAAAAAGCCATTCGTGCCTCATGTTTGACTTTCCTCAGACTGAGGACACAAATTCAAAAGCCCAGATGGAGTGGGATGTCTTTGCTTTCCTAAATAATATTCTACTGCAGGTTAAACAATATGTCTTCCCTTATGCCACATGTGTAAGTCGTACAGTTCATCAAATCACCATATGTGTGTGTGCTTGTATACTTACAAGGGTGTTTAATTAACTTGATCGACTGCTCAGTTTGTGTCTGGAAATATTGTATAAGCAGTCAAAAGGCATAATATGCATTGAAACATTTATTTTTTACCTCCCTTGCAGGAAAATACTGTGTATTTTTTAGGGAATTTAATCATATTTAATGTACAATGCTGTCTTCCCTTTTCACCAGTCATGTTCACCATTTGCGAGAAGGATGCGAGGAGTAATTTGTTTTCATTTGTTTTGCGGTGACTAAGGAACTCTCTGTAAGTTATACTTTAAAAAAGTATTTCAGCAAAATTCAAACTAACATTTGTTGTGTATTATCTCATACATATTCCCACAGAGTAACCAATCTTCCACAATCGTAGGTTAAAGTTATTTAGAGGATTTGACAGTGAAATCCCTGCATTAAAAGTGCAATTAGAGCAGATGCTATACGGGTTTTGCATGCAGTTTGCGTCCATAAAACACATTTAAACTGTCCCAGGGACAGCTGCTGAACTCTGTCTTTTTCTTTTCTCTCCTTTTCTGACTCTTCCTCACATGATCAATCTGTGTCGGGCACTCAAAGCCCCTCCGGTCACTTCCAAACCTGCCTTTCCACACCTGTACACCTGATGTTTATCATTTGACCCTCTAACCCAGTATCACACCAAAGCCTGTAATAGACCCACGGGTCAGCCATGTTTGTGTCATGTTTTGCCTCACCGAGGCATGAAAAGTAGCAATAATACATATGCAATGCCCAGTTAGTCTTTCACAATAAAGCTTGCTGAGAAACAATTCAGGTTACAGTCACACATTGATTATGTTTGGGCAACAAAACTACTTGTGGGGCTTCTCCGTCGTCACTTTTGGCTGCGAAAGCCACTGCACAGTCAAACCATGCTGCACTGATTTGCAATTCCATGACCAGTTTTATCGCACAAAGCTGTGCCAGGTCGCACTTCTCTGGAGTGTAGCCCAAGCGCACCAGACCTGTGGGTCCAAGTTGGTTGCAGTGGAGTCTCGCCTTCCGCAGCCAACCCATAACGACCCCCTTTCTCCCAAAAACAAGTTTGTGTTGAAAGACTGAACTAAAGTCTGTGTAGGAGACCAGAGAGAAATACATTTTTGAAAGTCTGTGTGTTCACCTCTCATAATCTTTGTAGCTTCTAACTGAATGTCTGTGGTCTGAATTTTACTTTCTCTCCCGCCTTGCCATTTGTGCTTTCAGGCTTCTGCCATATTTTACTGTCACTTTCAGCTGACATGAGCCGTGTTATTTACTGCTGATGAAATCTCAACATTTCCTGATTTTGCTGCTTTGTCATAAAAAAATTAAACAACAAAACAATGGGGGACTTTCATTATGAAGAATTTATTGGAAATAAAACCTATTTGTCCACCTTTTTACAGCTGCTTAGCTCAAAACAAGCACGCATCAGTTAAAAAAAAAAAACACACCTTCAAGCAGGTAGCCCTGTTGTAATGGAGATGCATCTCCCTGCTGTGCTGTACTGATGCAAGTCAAGCCAGGTCAAGCCAAGCCAGCACATGTGTATAGAAAAGAGGGTTTTGTTAGGTTTAGGAAAACATCACAGTTTGGGTTTATGAAACTACTTCCTTGAAACAGTGGTTGACTATTGCTCACACACAGAAATTGACCCCCAGTCTCCCACGTGAAAGCCCTGTGTTTACCCACCCATCCATCCCATCTTCCTCCCTGTGGACTTTCTGGTTCTCTCTACTTCGTGCACCTTCATACATGCATGTACTTTTCATGCAGAGGTGAGACAAAACATGACAGTGACACGGTTTCCTCTGGATCAGCGGCCCTATTACAGACTTTGCCATGAGACTGGGCTGCGCCCTCATCGTCAGTCTCAGTGTAAAGACGACAGCTATCTGTCACTTGTAAAGAATGGCATCTACTACTATCACTTTACTGAACATCCTTTTTATTCTTGATCTTCCTGCCTCTTTCATTGCTGCCTGCCTGCCTGCGCCTTGTTTGTTTGTCTCCTCAGCCTACTTTTTTTGGTACAAGTCTTTGTCACAAAAATAAATCAAAACTAGTCTGAACTCATAAATCATGTTAACAACTGGTTTTAGTTTTATGTGCTTTAGGGTGTGCAGAGTTTTCTAAAAGCAATAATCAAAGCAAAGCGTAATAGCGAAACATGTAATGCATTAGTTATTAGGAAAATGAAGCCCTAGGTTGCCTTTTGACAGTGTTTGCTAACCCACTGTATCATCAGCGGCAAAATACAGCCTCTCGGTGCAGCTTTCTTTTGTCTTGCAACTCTCTTGTTACATACATTAGTATTCCTGCACACTGATGGCCTATTGTGCTCAATTGCTGAGCAAATTGCTCAATCAGTTGGCTGCAGATTGAATTTGCTTGCGACAGTGTGTGGTGTAAATATCCTGCTGATACATTTCCCACAAAGTGATAAGAGAAAAACATATATTGCACATTTACTAAGATCAAACAGTATGGTGACAACATATGCATGGCAAGAAAATGATCTCATTATGTCAAAAAATGACTTGTGTATATTAGAAAACAGAACAATCTGGTGCTTTATGATGTTTAAAGGTCGGTCACTTGATTACAGTCTTTAGCCAAACTATAATTACACAGTACAGTATGATATCTTTGCATTTGAGAGTGTCTCTATTTTGAGATGCAACACTATTGTAGGTCCACAAATAGTGGTTTCAGCATTACAGCTCTCAACCAATCTGCTGTAAATCTGTCAACCATGGTTGTCCCGACAGTGAAACACTACGCTCCTCTGACTCCCTTTGCTACTGTGAACTGAACGCATCGGAAGCACACAACCAGAGGCATCTCATCCGCTGACGGCACTCAGAAGATATAAAGGCTGCAGCTCTGGCATAAAGCACCAGAGACAATCATAGACGTGACATTTCTGAGCGGAGCGTCTTACTCCCCCACACCACCGAAACCCCCATCGACACCCAAGAAGGCCCCCTATGGCTCTTTGTTGTCTAACACTCAGCGGGTACAGATGCCTCTGCGCAGACAAAGATGGCCTCCTCTCTACTTGTTCGATGGTTATTTCATTTAAAGTGTCAATCCAAGTCTGGAAATACTGGCAGTTGGTCGGAGTCGGAGGGGGGCTTGTCACGGTGCTCTTTGAAGCATCAGAGGGTGTAATTTGCAGGACGGAGGTTGTCAGAGGCCATGAGCAGAAGGGAATACTGATGACAAAGTGACCTCACAAGCTCAGATTTCATCTGATCTAAAGTGAATGTAAATATGGATGATCAAACGGTCTTTTAATTGTGTCACGGTTGTTTAGTAAGAGGCGGTAACAAGCTGTGAAATTTTTAGAAAAATTAAGAATCATCAATGCATGACCCGAGATTCAACAAAAACATCTGTTCTTACAGAGCACTGCAGGGTTGAGTCCTAAAACCTGGAGTTATATTAGCACTTCTTCTTCCCTCATCTCAGTGTTTCTTTGGAAAACAGGCCTGAAATAAAGTCTGTGCTTAACACAAGCTTAAGAGGTTTTCACGTTTTGTTCTACGAATTTTGAAGCTTTGACGTGTCTTTAAAAAGGTGGTTGCAAACAGGTGGCTAAATGAGACTACAGAGTGTCGCGGGCATTAAACGTCATCACGCTGAACACTAGACGCTTAGTGGTGGTGTCGTTGAGTCACATGGCTGTGGTGTAGTTTGATTATAGCCAAACGTTAGCTTTTTACTTGTGGCAATTGCAAAAAACATGAATAATAATATAATAATTAATTTGTGAAGATTACCTTGCTGAACAAAACGTGTCCTTATCATTAACATTTGTTTACCACAGAGCTTATTTTCTGCACTGATCCAAAATCCAGTAGAAAAGAACAATACTGACTTCTACCTTTCCCCACAAGTTAAAGTTATCCCTGCAGCATTCTATTGTATACACTTGGGCTCTGCAATAAAACCAAAACCTCATATCCCAGTATACAGGTCATTTCATACACAGATGACAATACATCAAAAGATAAAGTACATTTTCTGTAAATTCAATGAATACATAGTTTAAATAAATGACCACATGGAGAGGCCTTTTTCTTATTTCACTTTGACTCACTGAACAACAAGGTTTTGTGAGGTGAGTGCCAATCTTCCGTTCAGGTGCACAGGTGTCAGAGCTGACTGACTGCTGACTGAATGAGCGAGCAGTTGCTTACAAACAAACAAACTATGTCTGATCTGTAACAGTCTATCTGTACAGGGATCCTCATACAATTAACAGCATGGGTTCTCTGAAAAACTCTTTCATAACCAAGCAAAACTGCAAAGCAAATTGTTGTTGTGACTGAAATATCCCCAAAGAATTGATATTTAATTGTATCAAATCAGATCAAATCATGACCTTGTGAATCAGAATCAAAATCAATTCAGGAAATCAGTGACAATATCCCCATGCAAAGGAGTCCTCCGTAACTCTCTTTTAATTACGAGTGCAGGTTAATTAGGAATCTCAACACTTCTTTGAACTTGATATAATTTCACATCGATAACATTTTTGAGTCACATTGATTCGCTGGTATCTTTGTCGAGCAGGTGGAGACTGATTGCTGTTTGGGAAGCTGTTACTGCCTGTTAACCCACTCGCTGTGTAACTACAGTATTTGTTTCAGTCTTCAGTCGGATGAGAAACTGTATTAATCCTGAGCAGGAATCACAACAACAACCAAACAGTTGAGCGCCAGCGTGATAAAAGCGTTTATCAATTTATAGACCGCAGGACTTATCTTTCAAAGAGGGAACATTTCAGCATCTTTGGTCCACATTACATTCTAAGCTCTGTAGTGTTAAAAGTAAAGAGCCAGAGGCACATCTCCTACAGGATGTCCCTCCTGCTGTGCACAGATAGGTTAGATAACACACAATGAGAAATCATTTTTATCTTTTTTTTTTCTTAATATATTGCCAGTAATCTGAATTACCTGCTTTTTATTGAGGGGCACGTACTGTGTCGCACAATGAACTCCCACTGAGAAATGTTATTAACTGTTTTTGTTAAGAAGATGGATGGTGTGAGATGTAATATCTCTTCTCCTGTTCCTCTTTGCAGTGTACTTTGCTGTTCTCTAGACATTTAAACTCACTTTCTACCAGTTCACAAGAGTACAATATGTACTGTTTATATTGTCATGCCTAGGAGGTTAAACTATACCCTGTTGCCTCTGCATATGCAGAGATAAGGAGGGCTTGGTGTCACTTTTTCATGTCCAATAGCGTCATTTTCCCTCTCTTAAACGACAAAGCTGTTAATAAAACATTTATGTGGGTGCACTTTGCTTAACATAGCCATCTAACAAACATCATGCTACTCCCATGAAGGAAGAAATACAGAGTCCACAACATAACACAGTTACGCAGTACTTCTGCTTCTTTTTATCTGAACTCTTTCAAATATAAGAAATATAGAATATTCAGCAACATTTTGATTTATCGCCACCATTCAAACATTCAAAATGAACTTTAAATAAATTGCACAAATTGCACTTGGCTCTTTTACTTTTACAATTAACTCCCTGAGCTTAAAATAACTCCATGCAACTGACATGTTGACAGCACAGCTGACAGATCTCACTCACTCACATTCTAGCCACTGTTCACATGACACATGCTGCTCATCTGTGTTACTCCTGACATCTTTCTTGACAGCATGTCGCTTAAAGTTGATTTAAATGATATATGACATGATAGCTTAGGGTAATGCATCGTATCAGTTTAGGGGTTTTTTTCCCCTCTAGATTGGCAAGTATCGGCTCTATACCGATACAGAGTATTTGATCAGCCCTTCCCTGTACAGAAGTTGTAAACAATAGTTTAGATCTGGTTTAATTATATGATATTACATGTAATATCACATTTAAAAAACAATTTACAAGAGACAAACTCACATACAGGCATGTGTAGCTTTTGCGCAACATGTAAAATATGTCAAATTTGTCATATGTGAAAATATTTTACATAGGGTTGGGCTGATGGACAATTCCATCATCCATTGCAATGGCTGACAGTCACCGATCACAAGGATCGGATGTCAGTACTCAATACTTTGAGAGTATCAATTGAAACAACCCAATACCAAATCAAATCAAATCAAACAGCTTTATTGACATGAACAAAGATTCGCTGTTGCCAAAGCAACAAAATTCATTATTACATACATATATAGATAAACACATGTTAATTAAATAGCTGTCGTTATCATATATGTGAGTTCTATATATATATATATATACACAACATATTGCAGTATATTACAGTTTAACTCATACTGGTTGTGAGCCTGTCAGACTGTGGCAGGCAGATACATATTAAGCTGCCTGAGGAGCTGTTGTCCCTTCACTGAGAAAAACAGCCAGTTTCTCTTCAGGGGTTAATATTTCAAAGTCAGGTTTAATCTTGGTTACTTCTACCGAGTAATACCAAGTTGTACCAAGTAATATCAAAACTTCTCCAGTCAAACGGTACCTGTATTCAATCATTTTTGTACCCTGACAAAAATAACTCGAAAAAGAAAAATGACTACTTGCCACCAAAATGCTAGAAACTATGGCTATATCACAGGCCTGCGGTGTCTGATAAAAGTAAATGTATAAAATGTGAAAGGATTATTTCAGGAAAAACTAACTAACATAATGAAGCACCTAATAAAGCATACAGAAAACAGATGTAAAAAGGTATTGCATAGAGTAATCTATTGGTATCAGTATCACTTTAAGGGTGCTGGTATCGTAATTTTATGAACAATAACCAGCTCTACCAATGATTGAGTACCATTGTGACATTCTCATTTAAAAACCTTCTATATTTGAGGTGGTGTGTCCCCGCAGAGTTGCTATAAGGTTGTTGCCTAGTTACATTTTTTGACAAGTGGGAGAGAAAATTTTAAAAAAAAAGCTGTTGCTGCTGTTCATTACTAAGTCTCCATGCTGTGTTATTATTTTCTTTATAATCACAAATACTGGACCCTTTTAGACCAAGCAACAATATCATCCTGCTGTTTCATTGTGTCTCGCCTAACCCTAGTTTCACATGTGAACTTTTTTCTTGTGCTTTTCACTACTTTGCTGCAATCTTCTCCTATCCCAGCTCAAAATTTCACAAATTTTCTGTCCAGTCAGCAGATCATGAATGTAGGTTATAAACAGCACTGATTCTTGTCTCGGCTCTGACCTCATCACCTCCTGCTAGGAAGCACCAAGCAGAGCGCAGCAGGGAGTGAGGAGTGACGGCGACAACTTCCTTCCAAGAATGATGTACTTGAAAATACTATATGAGCAGCAGGGGATGTTGTTTTTTTTTTTGTGGAGTATGTCATATGAGGCTTAATTTGAAATAGCACATGAGAAAAGTCTGAACCAGATTGTGATAACGAAAACAACTTTTTATCATCTTTGAGAGAATGTTTACTACAGTTTTTAGAAGGCACAGGGGACTCGCAGTATAACTTATCATGAAACGCTAACGCACCCGCCGGCATCATTAACACCTTTCTAAGATTTACTTCAGTAGCTGCTCGACAGATTGTCCTCCCTTTGTCTCCACTGGCTGTCCCGCTATATCTGTGTGGGTCACTCTCAGTCTGTGTCTGTCTGCGTGGGCTGTTCTCAGTCTGTTCGTCGGCACACGTCGGCCTCAGTTTGTCTCTCGCTGTGAGCATCTTTCTGTGCTCGCGCCTGTCTGTCTGTCTGTCTGTCTGTGCTCATTGTTATCTGTCTCTGTCTGTGTACGCGTGTGTCAATGCTAGCTTGAAGCTGCTGGGGGTC
>JAJHUR010100956.1:27672-44431 GCA_027495735.1 Lutjanus campechanus | reverse complement strand
GCGACAATAGTCGACAATGGAATTCATTGTCGACTATTTCTATTATCGATTTTTGTCGACAACGTCGACTAATCGTTGCAGCCCTAGTTGTCATAGGATCTGAAGGCACAGCTGGACTTGCCTCACAGCACACCCGTGTGCCTTGAGACACCGTTTAGGAACCACTAGTCTATGCTGAGTGGCAAAGCCCTGTTTAGAGCACAAAATCAATTAAGATCCCGTGCACTCTGCTAACACCGAGTCTGAGGAGCAGTCACATGATTCAGGCAATGACAGCTCTCCGGTCACATCACCCTACAAAAGGCCCGCAGCATCCTCGCTAATCTGGTTTCAAAACTGTGTCTCACCTTAGAGCTTTTCCTTTCTTTATTTGGTTCTGATTCGGGGAAATTGCTCTCAAAAGCATCTCGTAATCAGAAACAGCAAGGATGAGTGATTACTAATCATAGTTGCATTACTGCGCCTGTCATGAGGGTAATTGTAGTAGTGCGTGTAATGCCATTAAGCTAATGAAAATAATGATTTGGCAACTATTGACGATCATATATTTAACGAAGCAGTAAGGGCATATGAAATACTGAGAATCTGTCAATTTCTCATTTAAAGAGTCTCAGCATGCTGGTGTGTTTTCTATCTGAGCTGGAAATTTAAAGTCTTATCAAATAAGCAGTAAGTGGGCCTCATATAATAAGGACTGAGCAAGTAAGTGAATTAACTGTAAAATCACTGACACAGATGGGGAGGGAATTCTCTCGTAGCAAGAGTGATGTACTGCTGTCATTGGAAGATTTTCTGCAAATGTTTTTTAGTAAAACCCTGTTTGGCAACTGGTGCCGGATTTCAGTCCCACTTTAAATGAGCTTTGCCCAGCAAGGTGAAACATGTCATTAAAGTGATAATCCACCAAAACTCTTTTTAGTATCCAGCTCTCCGCCCCTGCTGCCTTGGACCAGGCCATGCTGGCACTTTTGTTCTTCGTGGTGGCTCTGGTCAGCATGAGTTCATACATAACTCAGTACCTGAATTCAAAATGATCTTCCCTGTTTTTTGGGGTTTTTTTTAATGCGCAGTAGTATTCAAACTCATATTTTCATCTAATCCGTCAAATACTGCACACTGTACCCGTTTTCTTAAGCAGTCCCTTGACACAAGCTTTAGCAAATGTATTCCCAAGCTACAAACATAAACAGCAAACAGCCGAAGCTACAAACAAACTGCATTCTGCCATATTTTGACATGCTGGATAAAATAAACATGTGGAGCATGAGCATGCAAATGAATGGTGGATATGTGGATTAACCCGCAGGGCTGTTTTTCTATGTTTCTATGGGTGTTTTAACGTTTGACATCATTTATGAAGAAGGAATCCGCCACTTTTAACACCAACCTTTATAGTAGGGTTGGGCACAGGACTCGGTACTTTTAAGGTACCAACCAAATTACATCGGTACCAACAAATACATATTCATGTTAGTACAATCAGTACTGAATTTTGGTACCTGGGATTGCATCTTGAGCTAGAGAACAGAATACATGGTTCAATATCAATGTGTTTTTTTTTCCATTTGCAGGGGTGGGTCAGAAATCTACTTGCCTAAAGTCAACTTTTATGTTACACCTGCAGCTTGTCACAGTGACTTGGGGCAATAGCAGGTATAAAGCGGTCATAAGTGTGGTTAAACTTTTCAGAAAACACTCACTTCAGTATTTGTCCTGTGAAATCAACATGTCTTACCAAATACAAAATAGTTTATATCTAAAAGCTGAAGAAAGTTTAATAACCTGAAAGTCCCTGACAGCAGGTGCAGCTAATGTTAGCATTGCCTGCAGCTAGCACCTAAAACGTTTAACTTAACACTGCATGGACAACAAAACCTTAAGTGAGACATGGATAATTTCAACATCTTCAGGTGATTAATCAGCTTGTTGGATGAGTTGTTTTTGAAGATAACTGGGCTTTTTTCACTGTCTTGGTTAACCTTGGCTTAGCATTTTTACTAGCATTAGCCAACACTCAGCCTCTGGCAGCATCTGAAACTCCATACAAACGTGATATTTAGCATGCTACAGGAGTATTTATTAGTGTGTCCGCAACAAGGTGAGAAATGAACTTTTTAAAATGTGAATATCTACAAGCCATTAGCAGATAAATGCTCAAATTCATCAGCCACTCAATAGAAGATCACTGTTTTGTGTCCAGGATCCACCAGCCTTTTATTTACCAGCATTTGGCTGGTGACTGCTTCTAATTTCCCCTTAGTTTGAAACCATGCCATGTCTAAACATGTGATTTCTCCAAGAAACACACAACAGAGTTAAATGCGGTGGTGACAGACTGACAGGCTGGAGGGTGTTGGGTGGATTTGGGAGGGGAGATAAATAAATTAAATCTTTTAAATAAGTAACAGTATTGAAACTATGAAATTTGGACTTATTTTTAAAACTAAAATTACATTTTTATAATTACAGAGAGTGAAAAATACCCCAAAAAAAGGTATCTTTTGAGGACTGGTACCGAATTCCAGGTTTGGACACCATACTGGTTCAAATGTGTGCGGTACACAAGCCTGGTTTAAAGTCTTCAGGGGTGAGTGTTTGATACTAAAAGCACAGAATTTCAGAGGAGAATCACTCTAATGAAGGCGACATAAACTTGGTGATAACTCTGACCTGACACAACAGTAAAAGGTACCTGCAGTGTAGTTTTTTTATGCTTTTGCGTTGATAACAACCAGCTGTTGGCAGCACATGAGAACTCTGTTACTCCCAAATGTCAGGGTCAAGACGAAGATACGCTGTGAAAGCTTTGTCCTAATTTCATAGGTCACGCCATCTTCTTTTCACACCTCCCCTCCATTATCCATCAGATCATACTTGACTTGTGGTTGAGTAATGTGACTTTCTCTTTTGTCAAAGAACTGTTCATCGAATGATTCATACCAAGCGGCAATTAGCAAAGTAGAAATACCCGCTCTCTATTCTCACATCTTGTAGAAAGCTGTGAGTCATCTGACGGGTCGCAAAGGGGGTGAGACTGTAAATTACACATCTGAGTATGAGATAAATCCACTTAGTTTCAAACTTAATGCAGAGAAGACAACAAGCATTTATCTGAAAGCCATAGAGGCCAGCCAGTGCATGTTCGTAAAGTTTGGGTAATTAAAACAGTTATCTGATTTTCTTGTTAGATTTTTCCCTCCTTCATATAAATGTAGTCTATAACCTGTAATCCTGTGGATGGGTGAGTGGGGATGGGTTTGGGGATTTCAGTTTATCAACATACTCATTTCTTCTCCGTATCTGGGAGGTGAGCAGATCTGCAACGATTAATCGAATAATCGATTAATCGGTTTAGGGTTCGGTTTGAGTCATTTTTTTAAGTAACTAAAGTCAAAATTATTATCTTGCTTATACCAGTTTGATTAGGTGTTTGACCTTTATTTACGATCAGAGCTTGTGAGCAGCCCTAACCGTATGTGCTCATGGTTCTGACTGAAAAGACATATAAACAAGTTAGCATAGCTGTAGTTTTTTGCAACTTAGGGACAATAATTTGATCCAATCTTTTAATAAGGAAAGTAGTAGAACTAGGTTGTCATACATACATTCATATCTTCTCTTTTATTTTTTTAACTTAGGGGACTTTTTTTTTTTTAAGTTATATTTTTGGGCTTTTTTGTGCCTTTATTGATAGTACAGCTGGAGATAGACAGGAAAGGGGCTGAAGAGAGAGGGGATGACACGCAGTAAAGAGCCGCAGGCGGGAGTCGAACCAGCGGCCACTGCAGAGGACTATCAGCCTCCATTCATGTGGCGGACGCTCTACCAACAGCTAAACATCCGCCCCACTTAGGGGCCATTTTAAGCCAAGCAGGGCACTTATCACACTATGATTCACATTATTCTATTGATATCTAATTAAGCTAACCAAGATCTTTGTATCAGAACTGATCTGATTAACATTTTCAGTCCAGATGGTATTGACCAGTTACATTTGAGCGGGCTTTGGTTGCATGCAGGTAAAAAAGCCAATGTGGAGAGCAAATAAAGGCAGAACTCACTGGAAAATATACAATCTCAGAACCCATCAGTTAACGTCTGATAGATATCTGTCTATTGAGATTAGTCAAAATGTCGTCTGAACCTAAAACACTTTGCATCTCAGGTCGCTACAGAAGAGGAAGTCTTGGCCCAGATATCCATTATCCTTACTATGTATCCAATGTTTCAGAGCTTCCAACCGAAAGCTCCCCTCAAAGCTGAATCGAAAACAGATGGGTTTTTTGTATTATTCTATTGGTATTTTTGTGTGTAAACTGGTTGTCAGTGTATCTGTCTCAATCCGGAGGTAAACAGACAAACAGTGTTCAGTTTTTTTACTTCTGCTCGTAATGTGTTTGGAAAGACTCCAGATCTCTGTGACCCTCAACAGAAATAATTCCGTGAATGAATCACTTGTCATTTTAATGAGACAAAAAACACCGGTACACAGCGGAGGATTCTAGAGAACCTTAATTTAATGCCTCTGAACACTTTCTGAAGGTATTTTGTGTCTAATTTAGCTAGGATTTACTTTTCTTACTTTTCATTTCATAAATCTATGGTAAGGTCTCTGTGTCGTAGGGCTGTAAAATATGGCCCAATTATTGATTATTGTGATTATTTTAACAGATATTCAATTGCAATATGATTGATCATTAGTGGGGAAGATAATTTTTGCATCAAATTTTTCATTTGAACTGAAAATAACTATTAAAATCATGATGATGTGACATTTGTTTGTGTCTTAATCAAACAAACATCTTCTCTTACATCGGGAGAACAAGATTTGTAGGCCGGAGCATTTCTGCAGCACTACAGTGCTCATTTATAATGCTGTTTTGTCACACATTTTTCCTTTATCCAAAAATTGCAGCCTCTGCAATTTGGATATTGCGATTTCAATAATATTTCAATTAATTGTGCAGCTCCAATATGGTAAAGGAGCAGTAATATCAGATCCATTTTAACATCTTGGCAGTGAAACAAAAACTGCAGCTAAATAAAATAAAAATAACAGAATAAGAACTTTTTCATAATAGATGTTCAGACCAGGATCCCCTGCACACAATTTTCCCAAGATGCTCCTTGGAGTTGGAGAAAAACATTATTATTTCATTATTCCACAAATTGGACCCCATGAGAAACAGTTAAGGATCCTTGAGGATCTTCAGACCCTCACTACACTTCAGAAATAATCTGAGTTTATAAGCATAAAAATTCCTGTAGTCATGGCATCTTACAGGCAGGAGGCCTGTTTGCATGACAGCTTTCTCCACCCTCTTCCCAGCCTGGTATTATTCACGCACATTTTGTAATGCAATTTAGATGAAGAGGCAGATATAATAACAATTACTGTGTCATCTGGTCCCAAGATTGCTGCTTTATATGTGGTTCATTTGTATGCACAGAACTTGGATGGAGGTTGTATTTCTGTTTGCAAACAAGTCAAATAGAATCAAATTGGTCTGATTTCCTAAGTAGCAAAGCACAGCAAAGCAGCAATACCCTCTGTTAATTAAATCTGTCATTCAAAAGTTTGGGACCTGTATGAGACTGAGAAATGTGCGCTCTACTGGGGCATGCACAAATGACTCTGAAATATAAACACGGACGTGCAAAAGGCAGATGTGACATTAAAATTCTGCATTCAATAAGTCAACATGGGAAAAAAAAAAACTAAAACAGGATCAGTGTTTGGTGCAAATAAATCTACAGTCTATCGTCTAGACAATCAGCGCTGTAACAAATTATTGTAGACCACAGCGTGTTGTTCCTTGAGCACATTTCCTGTGAAAATAGCGCTGCAAAGTGTGAGAGGGCACAGTGTCAGAGACTCCAGCCATTGCAGTGCTTCTCTCATGTCTGAACATGCCAAGGGCTACAATTTGTCCTGCTCCACAAAGTGGATTTCTGTTGTGCCAGAACAGGTCGTAATTAATCTCTAGTGTGCTAACAAGGAGAGGCGAAACCACTGCAAACAGGCTCTGCTGTAGTGCTCCTGCACATGGTCAAAGCAAAGGTATTAGCTGCTCCACGGTCTCTTCATGTAATGTTACACTGTGCCAACTAACGGAGGAGACTGGTTTCATTTGCTAACCCCGGTCTTACTGTGTTTCTCAAATCCCAAACCACCCTGTGCTGACAATCATTACTTCTTACTGTCCCTGAAATGTTCAGGAACATTTCCTGCATGGGGTCGTGTGTGAATGGGAGCAGGGATCGATATTCAGTGAAATCTGTACTGCCAGTTAGATCTAGTAACATTTCAGGAAAAATACAGTTACAGCTTTGTTGTGAATGAAAGTAGTATCAATACCCAATCAGTGCCAGCTGCCCATACATGTACCTAACCCCCAGTCCTGATCGGTCCATTCACCTGCATGTGAAGAACGGATCAGGCAGCTGGCCCGGTTGAAAAATGATAACGTTATAGTGCTTTTTTATCCAAACTCTTTTTATCCAGCTCCCTTGTTTAAGTTTATTTGTTCAGGCCTGTCTTGCAGGAATATTGCAAGGACAAGCACATAAAGGGTTATGTCTGTCTGATAAAAGATGCTTACACATGAAGCGAGCGAACCAATCACAAGACTCCAACACCTGAAGTCACGACTCCAGATGTCCGAAGCTCTTTTAATGGTCCTTTTAATATATCAAATGCATGTTTCTGATTCTCGTAGATCACAAAACAACAGTACTCGTCTCACAAACCTGGATAATATTAAATACATTACAAGAGCACTGGACAAAAACAACTCATTGCCTGCCAAGTTCCTGAAAATAATCTTCCATTTTCTTCTTCTTCTGTTAAGTTTTATGGCAGTTGGCATCCAGATGTGTTGCATTACCACCATCTGCTGCCAGACAGACTGACCAACAGTGTCGTATTCCTACCAATCCCACTGACTGTGACCTCTGCTGACTTCAAGAGAAAAAACTCCATCCACCATCTAGTGCAGTGGTTCCCAACCTGGGCGTCTGAACCCCCAAGATGGTCACAAAATGATATCTGGTGGTCGCCAGATGCTTGTGGAGAACTGGCCTCATAAACCACTAGAGCTGCAACGATTACTAGATTATTTATCAATTATCAAAGTAATCACCAACTATTCTGATAATTGATTAATCATTTTTAGTCATTTTTTAATAAAAAAAAATGTCCAGATTCTCTAATTTCAGCGTCTGAAATTGTGAATATTTTCTGGTTTCTTTAGTCCTCTTATGACAGTTAACCAAATATCTTTGTGTTTTGGACATAACAAGATATTTGAGGGTGTGAACTTGGACTTTGGAAAACAGTGATCAGCACTTTTCACCATTTACTGACATTTTACAGACCAAACCACTCATCAATTAATAATTGATGTAATCGAGAAAAAGAATCAACAAATTAATCGATGATGAAAAAAAAAAGTTGTTAAAAAAAATTGTTAGTTGCATCCCTATAAACCACCATGTTCTGAGCAGACACAGACACTAACAAAAAGTAACATGTTGTAGTATAAAAGAGCAGATTCATCAAACATCTCAGTCCAGCAGGCATGATGGGAAATGAGGGCTGTATTTTAGACTGAAGGGAAATTAAATTTGATTTTATTCAGTGTGTTTGTAAGATTCAAAGAGTGCGTGCACATGCATTCTTATTGGCGCCTTTGTGCCACGGCTAAAGCCTGTTTCGCTAGCTATCACATGGCACGACTGGAGCGATGGCTTCCAGCTGAAGACTCGAGCCAACAGGAGGCTGGACTGGAAACGGAAACTGCGTCTCAGCGTGGGTCACCTGAAAGTCCTGCAGCAGCACCATCAGCAGAGAAACACAAGGCACCAGCATTTCCAACAGAGCCCTGAGCTCCCACCAAGCTCCAGAAATGTCACCCTAACTTTCTGCAACATGGATTTTTTATGGGGGTCAGAACTTGAAAAGGCGAGCTTCTGAACTGGATGGATGGATGGATGGATGTCTGGGAGATTCTGCGACACAGTTTTCCTGTAAAACTCCAGCAGTGTTTTGTGGGCTAAAAAAACTAAACCAGCCTTCAATCAGCGTAAGGGTGAGTAGATAATGACTGAATTTTCATTTTTGGGTGAACTATCGCTTTAAACTAATCAATAGCCCACAACATGACTCAGATATTTAGCTTCGTTTCATTTAAACTTTTTCACAGACCGAACTTGTAGCAGTATTTTTTGATTGGTCAGCACCATTCAAACATTTAAAATCAGAATAAATGTTGAATGGTGCCAGTATCGGTTTGGCTCATCCCTAGTACCAAAAAGTTTAATTTGCATTTGCAATATTGATCATTTATATAGGAAAAGATTGATACTTTGCTTCCATGCATCAATACAACATCACTACCCCTTCTCTATATGAATCTGGGGATGATGGCCATCATACTACCATGAGTTTTCACACTTCCTTCTCCTCTTTAACACGCTGCCGAGAAGCCAAATTATCTCCAAACACTGACCAGTTCTTGAATTCTCTGTTTGGGGATGCTAGAAATTCTGAGTCCCCTGAAAACAGCTGACCAGACTGCATAGTTTGAGAACCCTCATCTTTGGACCCCCTCTTAATCCCTTCCCACTCATTCACACACAGAGACAGACAGCAGCAGCAGCAGCAGCAGATGCCCACTACCTCTGTTCACTTGCATCACTCCCCACCAACATAAACACCATTTGAAATAAACTATGCACCAGCAGGCTACAGTATATAATACTCACATCACACTCAAATCCCAGCAGGTATGCACTTCACCTTCACTGACACACTGGTCTGGTAGATTTACAAGCAAACAGTGAAGTTGAGACTTAGTTGAACTTTGTATTAGCATCCCATCATCCCTCTGCCACCTTGTCTGTGTGCTTGTGTGACTTCTGGATGTTTACTCGCACATATCCCGGAGCACCTGCTCATAATATGCTGCAAATAATCTAATAATCATCTGCACAGGCTGGATTGTTTTGTTGCATGTCAACAATACGTGTGGTTATTGTTGCATTGCATGTTGCTGATTTGGGATTTTAGGCAACAGAGTGAAAGGAGAGAGGGTACATAAATCGTTTACTTACCAAATTCAGCACCGTTTCCACAATATCCCGGTTGCTAACCTCTCCAACCTGGATCAGTCCGGTGAGAACAGCAAATTTCATTTTGATATTCCGGATGGGAACCGACGGATTGATAATCCCAGCCGGGAGGACCACTGAGCCTGAGCCGGACATCATCATCGTCTCCCCCGCGGAGACCGCAGCCGCGTGTTGCCCGTGACCTGGAGGAGGTTGTCGGTCCGAGAGCGACACCGAGCCCGGCATTGTCACCGCTCTCTCGCTGGTCATTTCCACCCGGAGCAGAGGCTGGTTACACGCTTTCCCCTTGTGATAAATAAACTGAATCACTGCTCTGGAGCATCAAAAAAGATTTTTTTTTTTTTAAATGAAATGAAAGAGAAGAAGGAAAACAAAGATAAAACAACACAAAGAAGAAACCACTCTGTGTCAGTAAAATCCACTCTGGAGAGTTCCTGTGAGGGAGTCAGTCCGGTGTGTTAACTGAGCTGACTGACCCGCTCCGTGTACACAAAGATGTGTGTCTGTGCTGCCGCTGCTGCTGCTGCCGCTGCTGCTGCTGTCACCGCCATGTTGCCGCCCCCTGCCTGCGGTTCCACTCACCACGCCTGCGCTGCTGCCTGGCTGATGATGGAGCAGAGAGCCGGAGAGTGACCGCAGGCAGGTCGCCTCTACCGGGCAGGTGGCAACTGCGAAGCGGGGCTTAGTTAGCATGACTACGAAAAACATGAGCAGTGGGTTTACACTGCAATACACAACCGTGTTATAAAGTTGGCTTGTTGGTCAGTTAAACACATCCGGTTAGTTTTTACCGGTGAAAGTTCAACTAATTAGAAAAATTATGCGAAGTTGCGAACCTTGCGACCGCACAAAAATCGACCGTTAGCTTGATTCCAAAACAAAGATGGCTACCAGAAGTTTCCTGTCTAATGTTTCCTGTCTGGATGCAAACGTATAATATATTAATTGAAATATGAAATAATTTCAGATAAAAAATAGTGCAAAAAAGCAGGATAAAAATATATTCAAATAAAACTTATTCGTAGTTAACTAACTAGCTAGTGATAGGAAAATCACAGGTGTGGCTAATAACATTAACCATTATTATTAGTTATGTCTGAGGTGTCTCATAATATATTTTAAAACTTACATGCCATTCAATCAGAAATTAAACTTTTACAATTTATCACCAGATCTGCTGAGCCATCACAATTAAGCTAGTTAGGATTTTTTTTTAAATATTCATAAATAAAATAGACGAAAAATAAACGAACTTTTTTCTTTCTTTTTATTTATTTATTTATTTATTTTACTTCTCAGCTAGCTCGTATTGATGTAATGTTTTTTTATATATATATCCTTTTAGCCAGCAAGCAAACAAAGTAAAGTTTTGTTAACTTTTTTGCTAACTAGGATACAATGCCTTTTGTTTTTACTTATAGCTAGTTAGCAGTGTTTGTTTGTTTGTTTTGTTGTTGTTTTGCTAGCTGGCAGCCAATATTACATTTTTAAAAAATCTTTTTGCTCACTAGTGAACAATGTAATGTTTTGTTAACTTTTTGGCTAGCTAGCGAACAATGCCACATTTTGTTAAGGAATACACAGCAGCTGAAACAATTAACATTTATTTATTTATTTATTTATTTATTTATTTATTTATTTTCATTTTCATTTTGGGTTACAACATTAAACTTAATAAAACTTATTTTACTAAACTGAAATTAGATTTTAATTGTGCAACAGACTTCTGCTATCCGGAGTTACTCATTTCAGGCCAAGTTTGCTAAACTCTGATTAGAGCTTATTTCATCTTTGTTTGATGCCACCCTTAAATATCTAGATACAAACAATAAACCAACAAGCCAAACAAAAACAGAAAAAAATACAACAATAAATTTAAAAAAAAATTGAGACAATGCAATTCTTATGTAGCTGTTATCCACAATCATTTTACATTATCTTTATATATTACAACCGTCTGCTTTTTCAAGTGCTCAGCAAACATGCTGATATGTGACTGCCAAGATATTTATTACATTGTCCCCATATTTAAAAAAAAAAAAAAACAGGTCTATATTTCCCCTTGGTGGCATACATCAGGCTTTTCATGGCTAAACAGTTGGAGAGACCTTTAAACCAACCATGTCCAGTTGTAGGTGTCTTAGTGCTCCTCCAGACAGTGTTTAGCCTGAAGTGAGCATGAAATGATTATCTTTTTATTTGCGCCTGACATTCTTAATTTAGGTGGAAGTAGTCCCAAGGATAACTACCCAAGAGCAGACAGACCACCCAGAGGAGCTAATATCAGATATAGTTTGAATGACCACTTCCCAGAATTTTTCAATTTTTGGAATACTGTGCCTATTTCTAAGCCACATGTAATACAAAAACCAAGATTATTACTATGAAAGGGATGTAACAGGTAGGGAGGTATGTATGATCACTTTAAATCTGGTGTTAATGTAGCCCAACTAACTCTGAAGGGTTTTTAAGCAAATGTCTTTCAGTCCTCTCTTTATAGCCTACTCTTCTATCAGTGCCCGTTGGGTCTTACAGATTCACTTCTACAAAAAAATGGATGAAGGTCCATGTCTATAAGCTTACAACACTGAAAAGAGGCTTCATTTCTCTTTGGTCTTTTAGGACCAGTAGCTGAGACAAAGACTAAAATGAGATCTGAGTTGTATGGCCGTGTAAAATTTTATTACAATGGCTATTAGGTTAATTAAACCTATAAAGATGTAACGGTTTGCTTTCATTAACGGGTTTCTTTAAGGTTATTATTTCATTAAACACTGAGCCATTCAGGTCATCTTTTTGCATTAGACTCTTCATGAACACCTGACTTGTATTATCCTTCGGTTTCTTCCTCTCTTCACATAAATATGTGCAGGTTTCATCACAGTTTGAGCTCCAGGTGTGTTCAGTACATTGATCAGCCGGTGAAGTGCTAAGGTGACCCTGGATAGTCATCTATGCAGAGCAATACAACAAATCCTATTACACTGAGATTAATTCCCTCGGTCAACTACACAACTGCAAGTCAAGTTTTCTTCCAGTGCTCCTGCTGAGTTAGTATTACAGTCTAGCCTGGCATCAACAGACTAATTTGCAGACTAATTAGGGTCTGCTTGTTGACACACTGAACTGGTAATTACAGACAGAATGTTAAGCATTTACAGACGTTTGTGGAAATTCATGACTGTTATGGTTTAATACTCAACTATTTAAAAAAAAAATCTAGTTTGCTTTGCTTACTGGTAACTATGCATGTTAAATGTTTACATATTTTTATTGTATTAATCTCCAGGCCTGAATAATCCTCTGACTTTTGTTTATGTGAAGAGCATCAAGAAAACTGTCTTCTTCAATATCTCATATGTGGCCTATTTTACTTTGCCCAAAGTCATATGAGAAGATATATACAGTATGTGATAACAAATAACATAACAAAAAAGCCAGCAGGTTCCAGCGGTTATATAAAAGAGACTGACAGCACTGACAGCTTGGCAACAATCCTGTCCATCGTCCTGACTGACAGCCAGAAGCTGAGCTTGCATTTCATGACCTCATTAAGCTGATCTGTGTCAGCACGGCTTCAAAAGAGGTAGAAATAACGTTAGGCTTTATATAGCTACCTATCATGTACTAATGTACAGTTTTACAGCTTGATTTAATTTGCAGTAAAGCAGAACAACTCAATCTGGTCTATTCACCTGCAATGAAATATGATTTCATCCTGTGATGTGGTTTGTTTTTGATCCCTGTGCTACTGGAAATGTACTTTAACAATCTTTGAGAGAACAAAAGGCAACTTCATGCTCAGTTGAATTAGTTAGTTAATTAATATATTTACATACATTTACTTAAACAAAATAACTAATGATAAACAAAAAATGATCTACGTAAACACATTTCCAAGTGAACTAATGTTTTAAAAATAACTCTGGCTAGCTAACTAGCCGGTTAATCTACGCTATTGTTAGCTAGATATTTAGCTAGTTTTGTTCTGTAGTAAAACTTTTGCTAACTTGCAAGCTAATTTGCCTCAATTGTTAGCTAGCTTGTTAAATCTGATAGCTAATTTTAGCAAAACACAGGCTAACTACCTACTTGATCTATTTCAAAAGTTAGCCAGCTAGTTAGCTAGCATTTTGCTAACATTTGCTAATTTAAGATGTGACAATATGTCAGTTTTAAAGGTCCCTTAGAAACATGTTTTAACTATCTCGAAAATGTGGTTTTATTTTCAACCTAGCATATAGTATAACGTCACTGTTGGGCAGAAACCTCGGAAACTGTTACTTTTAAGGAAATTAAAGAAAACAGCGTTTTTATACTAACTGAATGCTGCTCAGTCAAAGTCAGTTGTTCTTTTTTAATACTTTCCAACAGCAAAATATTTGTAAAACCCACAGACAGACATATGACAAAAAATGTCAAAATATGAAAATGGAAAATATTTGCGAGGTTTGTGCCCGACAGCAATGATATCTAAGTACAGGAAACAAGACAGGAGGAAGTTGACTGGAGTTCTGATGGGTACCAAGCTTGCTCAATTGTTATTGGAGCGCAGAACAAAAGGGGGCGGGACTTAGGAAAGGTCAATTGTAAATATTTGACAAGTGATTGCAGGATCTGTCATATTAATCAACTATCAGATATTCACTATCAGGATTTTATAATTTTTTGTAGTCTCTTTTCAGCACAAATTTTAAATTCCCCATCAGACCTTTCCTGGAGGGAAAAATTGTTTCCCCATGTTAGACTAAAGACCTTTGCATTTTCTTTTTCTGCGGCTCCAACAAAACACTATCTAATAATGTCCTTTTAATGTCAGCGGGAAATCACTCAATCCCTCCTGTATCCTCCCATCCAGCCCCTCTGTTGAGCTCGCTGGTCCCCATTTCAATGAGAGCGTAAAACCTGCCGGTGCTGAACAGAGGTCAGTGGAGGAGGTCTGACTTTGTCATTCACGTACGAAGAGAATATATATGTGGAGCTGAGGAGCAGATCCTGCAGTGCTGCACAGCAGCATCGTGGTTTTGGTGAATGATTCTCTGATATACTTTCATCATGTCTGAGCCGCCACAACCTTTAACTTTATCTAAGGAAAGTTTTTTATTCATGAACATTTTCACAATACGGACAGAAAACAAAGAATGAATAAGAATCAGAAAACAAACATGTAAACAAACAAAATGTTGTACATACAGTAACTATAACATATATCTCTCATTGACTAAATAAACACCATTTTTCTCCCAGTTCTATTTGGAATCATATAGAGAAGATGAGAGGCCTGGTGATTATTTTTCAACCTAAATGTAGTTTAATAATTTACAAAATGGGTAAATTGTTAGTGTGGCATTACGTAAGACTGAACAAATGACTGTAGTTGTTGCTCCATTAGCATGGGCATGAACACTTCCTAATTACATATTGTGGCAGTGGGTTTTTATTTTCTCATTTGGTTGAAAATAAGTGAAAATACCTGTGAAAAATGGGACTTAATTTCACTAATGTGGTCTCGGGGGAAAATAAAATGTGGCCACAGTACAGATGAACGTTCTGCTGATCATAAAGGGACATCTAGTGGACAAAAATGTTAATCACTCAAGTTTATGTCCTCAGCCCAAAAAATGTGTCTGGCCTTTCCATACAAATTATTTATTATATTTATTTATTTATGGTTTATTTGATAAGGACAGATACAGTAAACATAAACAAACTGAAAACAGCGATCTGATGCAAGTATAATAGTGTTTATGGTGGATGTGAAACCCACCTGGAGAAAGGCTTTTATGGGAATAAGAGATTGAAACAGTGAGATAAAAAGATGGTAACCTGAATACAGCGATAAAAAACTGAGCACAGCACAAAAACAATAAAGCATTTACATCCATCACATTTAAAACTAGACTTGAGTGCATGTTTGCTGCTGAAATTAACCAGGGTTTGGTGCTGAATTGTGAGAAAAGACAAAATGACTCACAGTCATTTCACACTCACTTTCATTTGGTTTTAACTGAGAATCGCTGTTAACTTTGCATGAAAAATTAGATGACAGGTCAAATAATATCTCCATTGCAGAATCATCCTCCCATGTGGACTCCCTGCAGTCACGTGCTTCCTGTGCACGGCCAGTAGAGGTCCCTCTCACACAGTATCATGGAGATTTGTGTTTTGTGTTGGTAAAAGTCAGTGCATATGATCAGCATCCATGAATGTGGAATCTAAACATTTTCACAGAAACATTACTGACACTGTTTTATACAATTTTTACATAACAGGCCCTTCACAGATCTGTAGATGTCCATTTTTGAATAGTTTCTTTAAAATTAACTTGAGTTTGGTGGAATATATTTGAAATTGTATCAGTTATGTCCTATACATTGATGAAACTTGACTCACTTTTGGTGGTTCTTTGAGTCTCTGATCCGTTTTCTTTGTTTAAAGGAGCAGTGGAGGGGTACTACAGTCCAAAAAGCAGGTTGGAGTCATAGATGATATATTAAACAGGTTGTCTATGGTTGAATGAATTGTTTCCTCCTGCCCCTTCCTCTCCAGACTTGAGGAAGCTCAGGCAGGCTGCAGGAGCACTGCAGGAATGCAAGACGAGTGATTGTAATCTGACGATAACAAACGACAAATCCTCCACTGTAAGTTGATCAGCTGTTTGAAACTGTCAGTTTGTCAGTGTAAAAGTACGCCTGTCATCCTGAAAACAAAAAACGACTGCTCTGGAAATACACACTGTGGAGTTCAGTGACTGCCTGCCAGACTCCGTTAACATATTGCCTAATTTAATCCTTCTAAAAGATTAGTGTTGATTTCTTACAACTCATAAACAGACACAAACTCATTTGGTGAAAATTTGGCATTAGTATGGACTCAAATTAATGCGAAACAGGCAAACAAGAACACGTTACGAGCTGTGGTGTTGTTACCAGAGAAGCCATTATTTCTAGCGTATTTCCTTTAAGGGATAATTCACCCAAAAATGAAAATTCAGTCATGATCTTCTCACCCTCGTGCAGAATGAGGGTTGAATTTATTTTGTTAGTCCACAAAACACTGCTGGAGTTTCACAGGAAAACAATGTTGCAGAATCTCCCAAACATTGAGGTGAATGGTGACCAGTTTTCAAATGTAAATAAAAATCCCTCCAAACTGCTCGTCAGGCATAATCCAAGTCTACTAAAGTCCCGACATGTCATTTGCACACCGTCACACCACACACACCCAGTTCAGACGGTGTGTGTGCACGTGGCTCCAAGCTAAAGATCTACAGTGAAGATTCAGGCTAAAAACATGGTGTAAATAACATTTTTTTTGTTAACTTGACATATCAGGGGCTTTAGGAGGCTTGGATTACACCAGACGAGCAGTATGGAGGCATTTTTACTTTTTTGTATCTTTAAAGGGACAATTCACCCCCAAAATCAAGAATACATATTTTTTCTTTTACCTTTTTATCCATCTAGATCTTTGTGGTGCCAAAAAATTGCCCAAAAAGTACATTAGAGAAATTCAAAACCAGTGTCTCTTTCCAAAATTCATGACCCGCTTACTCAAGATAATCCACAGACCTTGTTGTGAGCAGCTTCATGTAGGAACTACTTTCTTTCTGCAGTAGAATCTACCA
>JAJHUR010100956.1:15479-27652 GCA_027495735.1 Lutjanus campechanus | reverse complement strand
TGCAGAATCATCCTCCCATGTGGACTCCCTGCAGTCACGTGCTTCCTGTGCACGGCCAGTAGAGGTCCCTCTCACACAGTATCATGGAGATTTGTGTTTTGTGTTGGTAAAAGTCAGTGCATATGATCAGCATCCATGAATGTGGAATCTAAACATTTTCACAGAAACATTACTGACACTGTTTTATACAATTTTTACATAACAGGCCCTTCACAGATCTGTAGATGTCCATTTTTTAATAGTTTCTTTAAAATTAACTTGAGTTTGGTGGAATATATTTGAA
The DNA here is from genome assembly GCA_027495735.1 of Lutjanus campechanus. Classification (NCBI taxonomy): domain Eukaryota; kingdom Metazoa; phylum Chordata; class Actinopteri; order Lutjaniformes; family Lutjanidae; genus Lutjanus; species Lutjanus campechanus. The sequence goes on along the minus strand of JAJHUR010100956.1, from coordinate 27,369 downwards.
ATTGTATTAGTTATATCCTATACATTGATGAAACCTGACTCACTTTTGGTGGTTCTTTGAGTCTCTGATCAGTTTTCTTTGTTTAAAGGAGCAGTGGAGGGGTACTACAGTCCAAAAAGCAGGTTGGAGTCATAGATGATATATTAAACAGGTTGTCTATGGTTGAATGAATTGTTTCCTCCTGCCCCTTCCTCTCCAGACTTGAGGAAGCTCAGGCAGGCTGCAGGAGCACTGCAGGAATGCAAGACGAGCGATTGTAATCTGACGATAACAAACGACAAATCCTCCACTGTAAGCTGATCAGCTGTTTGTAACTGTCAGTTTGTCAGTGTAAAAGTAAGCCTGTTATCCTGAAAACAAAAAACGACTGCTCTGGAAATACACACTGTGGAGTTCAGTGACTGCCTGCCAGACTCCGTTAACATATTGCTTAATTGAATCCTTCTAAAAGATTAGTGATGATTTCTTACAACTCATAAACAGACACAAACTCATTTGATGAAAATTTGGCATTGTCTCCAAGCTAAAGATCTACAGTGAAGATTCAGGCTAAAAACATGGTGTAAATAACATTTTTTTTTGTTAACTTGACATATCAGGGGCTTTAGGAGGCTTGGATTACACCAGACGAGCAGTATGGAGGCATTTTTACTTTTTTTGTATCTTTAAAGGGACAATTCACCCCCAAAATCAAGAATACATATTTTTTCTTTTACCTTTTTATCCATCTAGATCTTTGTGGTGCCAAAAAGGTGCCCAAAAGTACATTAGAGAAATTCAAAACCAGTGTCTCTTTCCAAAATTCATGACCCGCTTACTCAAGATAATCCACAGACCTTGTTGTGAGCAGCTTCATGTAGGAACTACTTTCTTTCTGCAGTAGAATCTACCAGAACTACTTCTGAAAGTAGGTCCCACATGACACTGGTACGATCTTGAGTAACTGGGTCATGATTTTTGGAAGGAAACGCTGGTGGAGTTCTTCAAATATATATTTTTTGGTGCTTTGAGCACCACAAGCCAAGTGTCATTTCGTCCCATTATACTGAAGAGAAGGCAGACATCTCTACGGCTGATGTCTCCAAAACTCTGCAACTCACACCAGAAAGATCTAGATGGATAAAAAAGCACAACAGGTGAGAGGAAAAATCAGTATTTTTGATTTTGGGGGTGAACTGTCCCTTTAAAGATACAAATAAAGTAAACAAATAAAGACAAAGGGACATGTACATAACTATTCCTTTATCCCAAACCTCTCCTCTGGGGAAAAATCTGTATTTTTCATTTTGGGGGTGAATCGTCCCTTAAAAGTGAGGGCAAATTTGTAATACTGAATGTTTTTTTTAATGACTGCTTCCTCAATAAAAGAGATTTAACGTGCATAGTTTCTTAAAGTTCGTCGTTCCATCTTTTTCATTCGGCAGCAGAGAAAGAATCAACGCACACGAACGATTCATAATTTTGACAGTTTTATTAAAAAATGATGTCTCTTGTACTCGACTGCACAATCCAGTACCCTTAAGCAGGTATGATCGAGTCAAACCTTTAGTCATTCTTCTCACAACCATGGGAGGTCAAAGTTTAATAAAATTACACTCATTCCAAAAATGGCAATACTGAAGCAAAGTAAAACCAGCTTACAATTTTGTACCATGTGTATTACAGGAAAGATGACACAGTGACAGAATCAATATATAAGGATATTAACATATGTACTATTTATCCCTTCACATATATACAGTATATACATCTTGTTTGCATGTACAGGATATTCACACACGTATATACAGACACTGGGTCTACATTATAATAATTATAGCTTAAATCTGAATGAATAACATATACATGCTTCCCAGAAGCGTTCAAGAGCTTAAATGTCCTAGACATTGTAGATTAAAGCAACAGTAATACAATATTATTAAAGATAATAATTATTATAATATAAAGGTTTAGCAACATGAAGGTAAATAAAATCCTAACGCTAAGAACATTGGCAGGATGATTAACTTCCAAATGTGTAATTATGCTCAGCACCTATAACGATGTCCTCTTCTGTCATTGTGCAAGTTACAGAGGAGCTCAAAATGATCTTCAGAGCATTTCTGCTTGACTGTGCTTTAGTTCTGGGGTCCTGTTTCTGCGTCGCGTTCGCCTGTTAGCTTTGACTCAAAGGCTCAATCTTGATGTCAAAGCTGAGCAGACACACGACAGACAAAGAGTTTCAGATTTTGGTCTCTGGGCCGTCTGTGATCAGGGGCTGGAAGGAGTTGCGTATCCGAGCAGCTTCTGCGGCACAAAGGTGACCAAAGGCTTTGTTGTACCAGTCTGGAGTCCTTCCCCTGAAAATAAACACAGTGTAGTCAGTATACTATAGTGTAGATGCACATACAGCATCTTAAATATGCAACTAAAATCACAAATAAAAAATATTGATGTATTTTATATGTGAGAAAAAGTAGCTAAAAGTGTTATTGAGAAAATCTTTTAATCTTTAAACTTTACTCTCAACCATACACTTATTTTTTGCAGTTTTTACAGGGAGTACGGGGGTCTTTCGAGGGAGATTGTCACGTGGAAGTGATATATATCATCAGAAAGCTGGTAAGCTGAAGATTAATTTGGGATGCAGTTCAGCACTCTGTGTCAACTTTTAGTTATAGATTAGTTATAATACCATTTGCCACACAGATTTGGTGCACAATTTAACTATTTTTGACCAGTTGGGAATGAATAAAAATGGTGAAAAATCCCACTAAGACCTTGAGGAACTGCACAGAAAAAATCATGCTCTGATTTTGTATCAAAAACTTTCTTATTTTGGAGATTTCTGGAGGATTTTTTTGGCAGTTGGATGGCCATGATAGGTCATTACATACAGTGAAGACAAGTTTCAAAGATGGTCTCTACAATGATGTGGTTAATTTGGGAATTAACATGATCACACATGGATACAGTTAGGCTAATTGAATTCACAAGCATCTTGGCTTTCCTGACAGACCCAATTTGTGCAATTTTATCTTGTATTTATCCAACGCAAACACATTTATACTGCATGCAAAAACTGCATGGGATTAGCATAAAGTGTGCATGTGTGCAAAGGGGAGACTCTTTACCCAACAAACTCATTTTCATTCAGATATGTTGATATGAAGGGTCAAGAGACCCCTTTAAAATGGCAAAAGATAGTTTTCCACAAAAATTTAGCCTAACTTTGGAGTTTTATTTAGCTACTTTCCTGTTAAGCTAGCATGACATGTACCAATTGATTCCTTAGGTCGTCTTTCATATGTTACCAGTATCTTCCCTCTAGTTTTAAATCTGAGCCCCACTCTAGCCTCTGTAAGAGAGTAATGGCAGTCCAGGACATGGACATCCCCGCTGAGTCAAAAAGGTTAATAAGACACTTTTGTTTCTTACTTCAAGTCCACTCTGCAGATGTGAGTCAGTCTGGACTTTCCTGAGCCGCAGGGCTCCAGCAGGTAGTTGGACTCGAGGACAATCGCTCGCACACCTTCAACAGGAGGACAGTCCTCATGCTCTATAGACACAGACACCAGGGAGCAGGCACCTTTGGGCAAGTCTGTCCTCCACGACCTTGAAGAAACAGAACAAGTCTGAGTTTGTGCCCTAAAATAAAATGAATTATAGCTACTTCCAAAGTGTCACCACCCACCTGAGAACCACAAAGTCCCTGCTGGGATGAGGGGGCATGCGGTTGAGGAGGTACTGAAACACCTCCGTCTGCTTGTCCAACGTCTCGCACACTTTCCAATGCAGCAGGTCCACATCCCACAGGTGGCGCTCTCGCAGCACACGGTTCAACACGACAGATGGAGGCGCCTCCACCTCCACAGACACTCGCCATCGTCTCAAAGGGTTCCCGTCACCCACCTGGATGAGACACAAAGACAAACACAATCAGGTCAACTTGTGGATCTGAAAGTACAGATCCATGTTTGAGAAGTGATGTTGGGATTATTTTGATGCACTATTATTTGTGAAACAGTAAGGAATTAAAGGGATAGTTCGGATTATTTGATGTGGAGTTGTATGAAGTACTTGGTGATTGTCAGTATGTTACTTACTACTGTGGAAAGGGTCAGCAGCAAGAGGTATTTTAGCCACTTGAAAAAGGTCCACCTGAAAAAATCAACATCATTTTAACTGTAGGCTATATTTAGAATATTTTCACTGCTGTAATCTGTCGTCAAACAGCCTTTTCTGGCAGGAAACCACTGTTATAAATGCCAAATGTTGCTCTCACAAAATGACCCAAACTCCATAAGCAAAATCAGTAATTTAAACTTATAGAACACAGGAGTTGTTGGTCTGCCGCTGCCTCGGTCTGTTTGTTTGTTTGTGTTGCTGTGTGACTTCGGTGGTTTAAAAGGTTAGTTGGGTTTCACCAAATTCACACAATAACACAAACAAACTAACAAATCGAGGAAGCAGTGGACCAACAACTCCCATGTTCTGCAAGGTAAAATTCATGATTCCACCTATGAGGTTTGGTTGGTTTGGAGAGAGCAATATTTGGTTGACGTAACGGCCTTTCCTGTCAGAAAAGGCTGTCTGACAGCAAGGTAAAGCAGTGAAAATATTCTAAATATAGCATACACTTAAACTGATATTGATTCTTCTTAGCTGGACCTTTTTTAAGTGGCTAAAATACGTTTTGTTGCTGACACTGTCCACAGCAGTACATTGCTCCACCTCCCTGTAGGTAATACACTGACTATTAAAAAGCACCTCATACAACCCCACATCAAATATTACGGATTATCCCTTTACCTCCTCTATCAGAGGCAGAAAACCAACCTTCTTGTAGTAGAGCTCTGTGTTGTCAGAGCTGTTGCAGGACACCCAGTACTTGGACTTCTCCCGGGCCTCTTTGAGCAGGTTCTGAAGCCTCCCCTCCATGTGCGTCTGGTACGTTCCGTCATCGTCTTCCAGCTGCTTGCACAGCTCGCTGATCGTCGGTGCGTGCAAGTCAGCCTCCACGTACGAATTACGCGACTGAGTAACCATCTCATGAGGGATCTAATGGATGTATAAAAGCATGAGGTAAGACCGAGGGTAAACATAAACAGACGCTGGCCTGTGGATGTTGCATCCAGGCTTGAAATTCTTGCGTCATGACAACTTCAGATTCTCGTACCTCGAAGAGACGGTTGCACTCTATGATCATGTGAGCGAGGCCTTGTGTCGCCGCTAAGTTCTCATTCAGATCCTTCTGGTCCGGTCTGCCGGTGGCATATTTCTTCTGCATGGCCCTGGGGGATTATGGGGGGAGAGAAATCTTATTAGGGCCAGCAGAGTAGTCCCCCTCCGGCCGACGTCCCCCCTGTCCAAACACAGTATATAAACCCTTCCTCCGCTCTGCGGGAAACCCCTTTGATCCCTTTAGCAACAATTTCAACATGGTAAATTAGAGAGCTTTGCTTTGTTTGTACACAGCATGATCTCATAAAACATTGAGCTCTAAAAAGAAAGCCATGTCCTTTTAAAAGCAGCCCAGAAACAGAGTGATCTACTGCACCCCCGAGGACTGAGAGACTCTGTAACCAGTTTAATGTCTGACTTTATGGAGTCAGAGGTGAAGATAATCATAGAGGAGCTAATACAACGCACGCATGTCTGCTTCATTAAGGGTTTAAGACTGACAGGCAACTGTGCACTCTGAGAAATACAGTGCTAACTAGAACCATATAGGGTTCTCTGACCTGTCCTCATACGAGAACCCTTTTTGGTTCCTGGTAGAACCCTATATAACGGTTCTGCTTGGGCCCTTTCCAACCAAATAAGCTCTGATTCTTGAACAGGTTCTGTTTAAGATCCTTGTAAGCTTGATGCTATCAACACTCTTAGAAATAAAGGCGCTAACTAGAACTGTAAAGGGTTCTTTGACTTGTCCCCATAGGAGAACCCTTCTTGGTTCCTGGTAGAACCTTTTTTATAAAGGTTGGACTCAACATAAAGAGTTATACCCAGAACCATCTGTGAAAGCTTTCACCCAGATTCCTTTATGAGGGGTTGTATAATAGTTTCTCCCAGAACCCTCTCTAGGGGTTCCTTCCAGAACCCTACCAACTTCTAAGGGTGCTAACAACGACCCACCCAAGGGGTTCTACTGAGAACCTTTTTATATACCAGGGGTTTTATCTAGAACCAATCAGGGTGGTTCCATCGGGAACCTTTTTATATTCCAAGGGTTTTAACTAGAAACAATCGAGGCAGTTCTATGAGGAATCTTTTTAATGTTCCAAGGGTTTGATCGTGAACCAACCAAGGAGGTTCTACCAAGAACCTTTGTATATTCAGAGGGTTTTATCTAAAACACACTCAGGGGGTTCTACCTTGAACCTTTTTATATCCCAAAAGTTTATAACTAGAACCAGCTATGGGGGTTCTACCAAGAACATTTTTTATATTCCAAGGGTTTCATCTAGAACATCTACAAAAAAAAAACATTTTAAATTGTGAGTTTTCAAGGATTTCAACAATCCTTGAAAACTTTTTCTTTCAATAAGATTTTTTTTTTTTGATGAAAAAGGTTTTCAAATGAACCCTTAGTCTTACAAAAACCCCTTGACCAATCCTTTTCTCCAAAAAAGGGTTCTTCTGAAGCAAACTGTTCTGGGTAGAACCTCAGCCCTTCAGGAAGAACCCTAAGAGTGTAACACTAGAAGACAGGAGGAAGAGAATTACCTCGGTGAAAGATTGTCTTTCTTCAGTATGTTGAGGTGAAACAGGGACGGGGCCAGACACACGGCGATGTTCGTGGGTGTCATCTGGTTCTCCTCCACAGAGGAAGTGACATCACTGAGGAAGCAGAGCAGCGTCTGCAGCACCTCTCTGTTCTCATCTGACATCAACATGATGGCCGCCTGGACGGCCTGCAACCTTTGGTCCTTCGGCACATCTGCAGCAGTTGAGAGAATTGATTTCTGTTATTTCCGCTTCACAGACACGATGACAGAGGAGAGAAAAACAATCACGAACTGTCAGAGGTTATTTACTCCTCACGCAGCCACATGTTCACGAGGTTAAGTTCAGGTGCGACCTCACAATGTTCTCCAAAATTAAAAGAAAACCAACAGAGACTTCAAAGGGCAAAAAGGGACAAAACAGAGGTTTATGTCCTTACATTGGTAGATATGGAGGAAGGTCTCGCCCAGCTTGCTGGTGAGCAGAGGCTCCGGCAGGTCCCTGAAGAACTGCTTCACCATGTCGGCCACGTCATAAGCAGACTGATCCTCGTAGTTCACATTGTCCGGAGAACCCTCGTTCATCTGCCTCAGAGCCTGAATCCGAGACTTCACCCCTGACTTACGAAACAGACCCACCTGAAAGCAAAAACAGATGTGTTAACTTGACAGCTGACAGCGACATGTATTGTACAGTGACAGCTGACATTGTGAAGCGGTTCCGCTCGCTGTATTGTTATTATACTTCTATTGTATCCTCATACAACCTGCGTCAGTCATTGTGCAGTGAAATCTGACACTACACGATGCACGTTAGATAAACCCGATCGTCTGTTACATCACATGTGAAAATGCAAAGTCACACATGCAACCTGAGAATGTTTGTGCGCTGTGAGCTGACCTGGTCAAGACACTGGCTCCTCAGGTACCGCAGGGCCTGCTGCAGGCCGAGGGGCAGCGGCTGTCCAGAGCGCTGCACATGCACGATGAGAGGCACCCCGAACACATTCTTATCCTTATAGTCTGGTACCTTCATTCTCTTCATGAACTTTGGGACGGACCTAGGACAGACACCGATGCAACATCTTAGCTCTACTGGCTTCTTTGTAATGAGACCTAATCATACCACATTACACTAACACACAAATTATTGCTAATATAACAAGCAGGCACAGTTTTTTGTTTCAAACAAATGTAATTAAATGAAATTAATCCTGTATCACACCATAAGCTGATAGTGGCAATTAAACTGAGACTCACCAGGTCCAGCCGTGCTTGTTGGACATGGAGTATTTCTCCATGATGGCTGTGAGACGCAGCAGAGAAAACTTCTGCAACAAACTCAGCTGACCTGCTGACTGGTTGGTGATCTGCAGGGACGCCACTGAGTGACTGAGGCGGTTAGATATCTGAAAGCTGGGCCATCGTAACCTGAAGCCACAACAGATGAGAAGAAATGCATCTTATTGTTGGTCATAGACGACTTAAAGGGATGGTTTGGAGTATTTATTAGAGAGAAATATCCCTTTAAAGTAGTGTAAAGTACTTTAGTACATGTGTCTTACCGATTCGGTCTTGTGAGTGAAGCGCCCACTCCCGAGTCCCTCCTCTCCCTGAGCCGTGTAGATTCTGTCTCAGCGAGTGACACTCTGTCTCTGTCCCCGTAATTCGGTGGCGTCTGACTTTCAGAGACAGAATTTCCCTCAAAGTCCAATGTGATCTGACTGGAGGACTGGAGTCCCACCATGTCCTCCCTCTCGCCATCTACCTGCGCCATCCCCTCTCCGACAGGCAGCACGTTCTTGGACCAGTGGTCCACGATCTGCTGCAGGCCGTTGACGTGCAGCAGGATATCATCCAGGTGAGGGAACAGGTCTTCTTTCTCCAGGTCGATCAGGTCTCCGGTGCTGGCGTACAGATGTGAGCCGGGGACGTTGTCGTAGACGCTGATGCGGCTGCCTCTGGAGCAGCACTGGGTGACCGGTCTGGACTCCTTCCTGCAGGAGATGAGCGGGGGGTCCAGGTGCATGCTGCCTGTGTGCCAGTTGATGGACGCTCCGTTGGTTGGGGACAGGCTCTCGATGGACAGTGCTTTGGGGAAGGTTCCTGGCTTGTGGTCTTTGGGGATGTGGACCACCAGGTCTTCATAGGAGCAGAACTCATTCCTGCGGTTTTGTTCTGCGACTTTATTCACTTGTGTGCCTGAGAAGATGTCTATGTCCTCCAGGTACATGCCGCTGCGTTTGTAGTCGGCGCGATGAGGCTTTCGCTCCTTCAGGCTGGGCGTGCTGACGGCGCTGCCGCTAGAATGGCTGCTGCCCTCGCTGCTGGAGTGAGACGGCAGAGCTTTGTTGGTTTCTGGAGCGCCAACATCTCCGTTTATGATCTCTACACAGCGCAGATTCTTCAGAGCCTGCGCCTCCTGCTGCAGCACCGGAGAGCTGATGACCAGCGTCTTACGAGCTCTTCCCAGAGTTCCTCGTGAGCGCAGCGTCTCCATGCGCTTCAGGAAGTCTTTGGCACGGGTTCGGCTCGTCTTGCCGTGCTTGTCGGGCAGCGAGCCGTAGTGAGCGATCTCTTTGGGGAGGAGGTGAGGCATGGTGAGAGACGTCGAGTCGGGCATCGCTGCAGAGTCGGAGCAGGTGCGGTTGGAGCAGTCGGAGTCCTCCGTGCTGAGGCCCCTGTGGCCGCTGCCGCCGCTGCTCTCGCTGTGCAGAGAGGAGATCTCCGGCTCGCTGAGGTCGGTCAGGACGCTCTCGCTGCTGGTGGTGGTCCTCAGAGGCACGCCGTCCCTGGAGGGCTGACCCTCGCCGTGGTGTCCCAGCAGACAGTCGATGTCCTGAAGCCTGGACCAGCGCCGGCTGCTCCACTCAAACGTCCATTTGTCACTGATGGCAAACAGGTCTTCTTCATCAGAGTCTTCACTCTGCAGACAGATACATTATATCACATCAGTTACTCTGGACAACATGATTTCATTCATTTTTAAGAGTTATTATAGCTTTTTATATTTCATTAGTTTTTATTAGTTTTTCATTTTCAAATCAGTTTCACTTAGTTTCCAGAATAAGTTGTGCTCAGTTAGTTTTTATTGTTTAAAAATGTTTGTTTTTTATTATTTTCACTATTGGTTTTATTCATTTATTTATTTTTTTTATAGTAAAAACATTTTAGTTAAGTAAAATAAAAACAAAAACTAGACTTTCCAGAAAAAAAACTAACTGATGTACAACTAACTGAAATAAATTAAATATATAAAGGAAATGTTTTTAGCTTTAGTCTTTGTCAGTTTGGTCAAATTAGTCAACACAACAAGCATGAGGAGGCTTTGGTGAATATATTTATTGAGACTAGGATGTCAACTGTCTTTGTGTTTGTATTGAAATACCTACTCTGAATTTCTTAAATCTTGCCAAATACTCCCCCATATAATATAATATAATGTAATGTAATATAATATAATATAATTGAACAATAAAAACTAAACTGAAAAGAGCAAACCCACTCTGGAAAGCAACTGAAATTAAACTGAAAAAATTAAAAGACAAATAAAAACAAAAACTAAAAACAAATATAAAACTATAATAATTGATGAGTAGACAAAAACTAACAACATCAGCTGACTTGTTATGTGAGGCTCATGTGGCATCACACACACAATCAGATCCACAAAGAAAAGTTCAATAAGAATTGAAGGAAATATCAGCAGGATGTGTCGTGTCTGCTCAAAATTAATAACATTACACTGCCAGCAGTGATATAACAGCAGACAAATGATTCCATTGACTTCAAGACTTTTCCATAAATAGACCGAGGAAAAAAAAAAAATCATTAAATAAGAGCCAGCAGGCTACATTCCAGAGCGGGGACACATAAAAAGAAATCAGACTCAGTGAGCTTGAATACAACAACGGTACAATCTCAAATATCACAGAATCTGGGTTAAAGGGATGAAGACAGATTATATTTGTGTTGCTGCAGGAAGCAGATCTATAACTTAAGGCAGACTTTGAAAGAAAATACTGTTTCTCACGGAGGCATTGACGTTTGTCTTCTATTTCTTTACACAGTTCAGATGATACAGCTGTGATATTTGAGTCAAGGAAAGAAGCTTTTTGACACACAAAGTTTGTAAAAGCTTTTAAAGGGTTAAATACGGAACTTAAACCAAAAAATTTCCAGACTCTTGAAGCCTTTATCATCACATCTAAAAATGTCACTGTAAATGCAAATTCCTTCATACCCACAGCCATCAGCGCATTTGGTCACTTAGTTTAGTTCATATTAACTTTAATTATATGTTTTGATTATGATTATTTAATGCTACTGATTTCCAGCAGAGTTGCAAAGCTATGAACATAATGACAGGATCGTTTTCATTTAAAATATTTAAAGATTTTTGGTTTACATGAGTGATTGTGCAGATGAAACACCACATTATACTGACAGTCAAGCAGTTCTCAAGGTTATTTCTAATGCTGACGACATAATCGAGCATTTTCACAACTTTTAAGACTTTGTACGAACCCTGTACATACAGAGTTAAATTTCTAAATGGCTCTTTTTTAAGCAAAGGGCTTTGCTTACTAGCATTTGACAAGAAACATTTAAATTTTTTTCTAACCTGCCCGTCCGTCCGCCCATATTACTTATACAAGATAATTTATATAGTGTAGTGTTGCACTTCTCATACAATGATTCACGTGCAAAAAGCATCAAAGTGAAGCAAAAGCTCTTATTCTCGAGTCGTCACTTACTTTCTTCTTCGGTAGGTTCACGTCAAGTTTCATAGAGGCACATTTGTTCAAGGTGTTGAGCCGCCTGAAAGAAGAAAAAAAAAGGCCAGAGGATGAGAAACAAAAGGAAAACACCAGAAGAGTTTCCTAATGAGCTCTGCAGAAATAAAATCTCATTCTGTTTCAATCTGTTTGCTATTTTAAGTGTTAACTGGATCAGCTTCTGGTCCTGATGTACGGCCAGACTCAGAGGGAAATTCACTTTGTGCTCGCCTCCATCAACTAAACCTAATGAACGCCGGTAATTGTTGGTCGCTCTGTTCTCTGTCTCTCAGCGGTGGACCTGACTGACTGTGGCTTGAAAAATGGAGCAGGTAGAAGAAAGGTGGATTTAAGAATGGATTATTTGTAAGCTCTCAAATTAATTGCCAACTATTTTGATAACTG
>JAJHUR010100956.1:0-13678 GCA_027495735.1 Lutjanus campechanus | reverse complement strand
AAGCAGCACGGAGCTCGACAAGGCTCCGTCTGTTCTGCAGATATACAGTCGGCTTTGAAACAAGAGAATAAGAACGTTTCTTCATTGTTGTCATTTATAATAGAACACGGCCTGGAGAACACTCTGAGAAAAATTCAAAGAATAAAGGGTTCTTCAACTCGTCCACATACGAGAACCACCTTTGGTTCCTGCTTGAACATTTTATACAAGTTCCACTTGTTCAACCTAGAACTCAACAAAAAGTGTTCTACGTAGATCCAACTGTGAAAAGTTCCACCCAGAACCCCCTATGAGAGGTTTTACAGTGTAATGGTTCCACCCAGAGCCCTCTCTGGAGGTTCTACCCAGACACGTACCACTTTCTAAAGGTGCCAACAAGAACCGAGCAAAGGGGTTCTACCTAGGACCTTTTTATGTTCCAAGGGTTTTGACTACTACACTCCATTGAGAACCTTATTATATTCTAAGGGTTTTATCTAGAAACCAGAAAGGGGTCTAAAAAGAACCTTTGATACATTCCAAGGGTCTAATCGAGAACACACTCAGGGGGTTCCACTAAGAACCTCTTTTTGTTCCAAGGGTTTATCTGGAGCACATTTGGGGGGTTCTACAGAGAACCTTTTTATGTTCCAAAGGTTTATCTAGAGCACACTCAGGGTTCTATTAAGAACCTTCTTATATTCCAAGAGTTTTATCAAGGTCCCACCGAGGGGGTTCTACCGAGAACCCTTTAATATTATGATACAAAAACAAAACCTTTGACAAACTCTTTCTTCCAGAAACGGTTCATTGAATGAAAAAGCGTTCTTAATGGAACCCTCAGTCTTACAAAGAACTCTTTTTTTTTTCCACGAGTACAGGAGGGAACCTCTGGTATTTTCTTTGCACTCCAACATGCCTGAGCTCCGTTCCAACTACCTACAAACTGTCAGCAAACAAGTATACTGCAGTAAAGCACATCAAACGTCTGGCCTTGACACACACAGATCTGAGGGAGTCGAGCTGCTTTAAGCTCCGATAAAACCCGGTTCTTCCCATGACTTCAGTCTTTAAGCACAGAAGACATGTTTATGTAGTAACCCTAGCTTGGAAAAGATTAGACCTTAAAAGCAGCTGATGTTCCGCTTGTTTTGTGGTGTCTGGAGATCCGACCGGAGCCGTAGCTCCGAGGCTTCCTGAGGACAGTCGTGTCAATGAGGCTCACTATGCAGCTCGTCAATACGTGGTTTTGTGACCAGCGTGACAGACCGAGATGACACTGTCCATAATTATTCACCCATCATCTTAAAAAGGCCACATTAAAGTGTCTCGTTTCACAACAACGTATAAAAAAAGACCATTTTTGGTTTATTACTGGGGCATTTTATTGGTGTGCTACTTAATTAATCTGTGTCTTTTAACCAAACAACATGTCTCCTCTGTGTGATGAATGTGTGTGGGAGTTTCTCCGAGTGCTTTTATTACCTTCAAAGAGCTGAGCATACTGGGGAAATCCTGCTGCCCGCAGCCAGTCACACGCCTCTTTCGCCTCGATTTCTGCAACACAAGAGAGAGCGTGATTGTTAAAACGGTGATAAAAAGTGAAAGTGAACCACATTAAGTCATTTTCACTTTGAGAAATTTGCTGGAACATCAACAAAAGAAGCAAAAAAGAAAGAAAAACCCTCCTCTGCACCTGGATTCCTACAACCACAACTGAAACCCTCGCCTGTCTGATTATTGTGAGATAACATGGATGTGATGATGACCTGGGCTGCTCAGCCCGTCTGGGTGAAGGTATCCCAGCTCACTCACATGAAACAACATGGGACCTTACATAACTGTTCTATTTTTACTTTTAAGATAACATATATCATATACAAACAAGTGGAAGACTCTCAAGAGATAGGCTGGATTATTTGAAGTGGGGCTGCATGAGGTACTTATCTACGAGTCAGCACGCCCCTAGTAAAACGTATTTTAGCCACCTAAAAAAAAAAATCAGCATCAGTTTAAGTGTACGCTATATTTAGAGTATTTTTAACCCTTTGCTTTGCTGTCAGACAGCCTTTTCTGGCAGGAAACTGATATTATATAAGCCAAACATCGAGTTTTCCAAAACAACCAAACTCCATCGGCAAAATCACTAATTTTTCCTTGCAGAGCACAAGAGTTGCTGGTCTACCGCTGCTTTGATCGATTAGTATGGTTGTGTTATTGTGTGACTTCTGTGTTTCAAAAGGTTAGTTTGGATTCACCAAAGTCACACAATAACACAAACAAACTAGCAGATCGAGACGGCAGTGGACCAGCAACTCCTGTATTCTGTGAGGTAAAATGACTGGTTTTGTCTATGGAGTTTGGTTGGTTTGGAGCGAGAAACATTTGGGTTATGTAACAGCGATTTCTTGTCGGAAAAGGCTGTATAATGGCAAGGTAAAGCTGTGAAAATATTCTATAAATATAGTGTACACTTAAACTGACATTGATTCTTTGGATGGGATTTTTTCTAAATAGCTAAAATACATTTTGCGGCTAACCCTGTCCACACCAGTCCAAAGCTTAGCTTCCTCTAGTACTCCTGCTGTTTCTGCAAACTGGGGGCATGCCGACCACCATCTCCTGCAGGTTATACACTGACTATGGATAAGTATCTCATACAACCCACTTCAAAATATCCCTTTAAGACATAAAATAGACGAAAAGACAGAACCAGGCAGATACTATCATGTATAAACCACATGCTGAAAGAGAAGTAACACATTTTCAGACAACAATAACATTAAAAGTAAGATACAACTCTACAGATCAGAGCTCTCTGTGACTCCTTAATAGAGTCCGAGCTCTCACATAAACTTTCTGACAAACAAATGACCCCGGCAGCGAGGGGGATCACGAGCTGAACTGCAGACTGCAGCCGTCTGCAGGCTTCAGAGCCGCTGATGACAAGGAGAGGAAACAGACCGTTGGCACCTTTCCATTAATGCTAATAGAGTTGGGTGCCATTTACCGCCTCAGTGAGACATGCTCCCCTGACACACCAGTGCCACAGCATACAGTCTGCTTTACATTAACAGAGAAAATATACAGTTATGTTTAATGAAGAAGCAACAGAATAAGGAGGAGATCACCCAGAATTCTTGCACCAATGATGTGAAATTTACTCTTGAAATATATCTAAAGATCCTTCACTTTATTGTAACAGAAGTAGAGTTAGGAGTGTTGTGATATACCACTATTATATTTTTAAAAAATGAAATATTGTTAATAATCATGATAACATGTTAATAATACACATATGATAATATTGTGTAAATAATCCAGCAACTCTTTAACATACTGCATGTTCTTAAATCTCTACAATCATGTTTTGAGTGTATTTTATTCCCCAAAAAGAGACAAAACGCACAATAAACAAAGTTAAAGGTGAATCTGACTATTAGCATTAGTTAATTCTCTATAGATATCTCGATAATATCATTATTGTAAAATTATTTTGACCACGATAATCGTGTAGTGAAAATCTGATATCAGCCTTAAGTAGAGCTGAAGGGCAAAGTCTTTTAAAGGATTAGTTGATCAGTTTTCACAATTGATAAACTGTGTAGGCAGTCAGCTCCATTATGGTTACAAATGTGAAGATTGGTATTGTTTTCAACAACAAACTGAACATCTTTGTGGACATTTTATCACTATTTTCTGGTGTTTTATTGACTAAACAATCAATCAGTGAATCAAGACAATCACGAGCAGGTTAACTGATGATGAAAATAAGTGTTAATTGCAGCCCTAAACAGAGGAAGATAATTTAAAAATCAGAAAAAACAACTTATTTCACTTACTATAAGGGTTGTCAAAGTAAAAAAAATTACAATATTTTGACCAAATACCTTTATATTGATATTTATCAATATTGTGACAATGTTGTGGGAATGACTATTGGTGCTTTCACTAAATAGAGAGTGAGATTTTTGATTAATAATGTGGATATAATGACTAAGTGAGTAAAGATAAATAATAGAACAGCTGGAACAGTCTGGTAAGTTCAGAAGATAAAATCATTTTACTGCAAGAAAAGAAAACTCTTCTATAATATCATGATACAACGACATCCCAAAAGACAATGCTCGTCTCATATCACAATATTGATTTAATATCAACATATGGCCCTGCTCCAGCACAAAACTAAATCACACATAATTATGTTAAAAATGAGAATAATGATGTAAAAATCATTCCCAACACAACTGCAATATCAGTTTAAAGAAAATTTCCACAATCATTCAGCCCAAATATTCTGCAGCAAAACACACAAGCAGTTACTTCACTTACTGTCCAAAATCAGATATATTTTTAAGAATTAGAAATCACAATGTCTGTGCCTATGTAAAATGATTTTAAATAGTTTTACCAGTTCCAGAGCTTCTTTAAAAATCCAAACTGCCTCTTTATCCTCAGACACACACCTGAGATTTTAACCAGCTACATCCCGTCCAGGACCGAGTCCAACAAACAGCTCTGCCATCATCACACATCTACAGTCTCAGTTCCCCCCTCGCTGTCTGTGCCCGTCACACCGCAGCTGCAACGTGAACCGAGCTCATTCATCACACAATACTGCGTAATTACAGCCACTGTAACCTCGCGGTGAAGATACTGATATCACCCCAATTAAAAAATCCAGGACTCACCTGTGCTGCTTCACATCCGAGTCCCAGAAAAATCAATGAGAGGTGACTTTGGTCTTTGGACTGACCGACAACTGAATAAATATTAACAGTTCCCTGTGTCCTTGGATGACAAAAAAAAAGTCTACTGTTTACCCCTTTAACCAGCAGTTGAGTCAACATGTGCTCACCGCCTGCCAGGAGCCTCTCTGCTCTGCTCCGCTCTGCTCTGTTCCCACCTGTATCACCAGGAGCTCTGAGGGGCTTTCTGTTCAGCCAGGCTTCCCTCCCAGGTGGATAATATCAGGCCGCTCGCTATTATTCAACTGCAGCACGTAGTGAGAGCGCTGCCAGGTCCTCTTGTGTCCCACAGCCGCAGGTCGGACCACTGGGAGCAAAGTAACATGAGCTGGGAATTCCTCTCTGTTTGGCATTCTGTAACACGATACCGAGACATTCTGTCCTCTCATCCTCTCTCTAAGGAAATCTCTTGTGGATAAAAGGCTGGGGTGGGCATCGTGCCAGTGAATGAGAACTGAGTGTTTGCTCTCCACAAACCCCACAGCTTTTTAAAACTGTGTACAGTATAAAATTACAGTTTCACAAAGAGATGAAACCCAGTTTGGCTGTGACACAATGGCCCAGAATGTCACAAGCCGCGTACGACTGAAGTATCCGTGGCGAGGGGGGCGACTCCTTCCTTTACAATTCGCTTTATGCAACGTTCACTATCACGAACACCGCGTTATGCAATTCATAGCTGAGATATGACTTTCTGCAAAGTGCCGCAGGTGAAGATATGGCACAGTTGGAACGGTGCACTGCCAAGATTATGACAGCTTTAAAGGCTCGTTCACAAGCAGCTCATCCACAAAATATTTACAGCCAATTAATGACAAGGGTGAAAAGATTTTATGATATGATTTGTTTTGTCCTGAGTCGCGTCTGTCTGACAGCAATACAGCAATCCTCTTACTTTACACTATAAAAATAAACCATTTGTTTTAACTTTTAAAAAAGTTAGTATCCAGGCTACCTTAAAGTTGACTGAATTTAGAAAGACAAGTTGAGGTTATTTTACTATGATTCTAACTTGATATTAATTCAGTTGAACATGATAAAACACATTTATAAGCTGAAGATATTAAGTTGAACCAACAACTCTTCTGTCTCGCTAATTAACATATTTGTTTTAACTTAAAAAACTTAGTGTCCTGGCTGCCTTAAAACTTAATTTGCCTGAACTTGAAGAGACAAGTTGAGGGAATCTGAAATGATTCAAAACAAACTTTGATAGTAAATTTGATATTTATTCAGTTGTACTTGGGAAAACATGTTCAATAAGCTGAAGATATTAAGTTGAACAACTCTTTAGTTACACTGACAAACATATTTGTTTTGACCTAAGGAGTTAGATTGACTCGATATTAACTCAGCTGCACATAAGATATCATGACTTCAAGATTTTAAGTTGTAACAACAACTCTTAAGTCAAATTAACAAACATATTTGTTTTGAATTTAAAAAGTTAGTGTTCGGCTGCCTTGCAAATTTAAGTTGACTGAATTTGAAAAGACAAGTTGAGGTAATTTTGTTATGATTCATAACAAATAAACTTTTCTAGTCAAATAAACTTTATATTTATTGTTAATACATAAGAGACCTTGTTCAATAAGCTGAGGATGTTAAGTTGAACCAACAACAGTCACACTGACAAAAAGATTTGTTTTAATTAAAAAAGTTAGTGTCTGAGCTGCCCTTAAAATTGGAGACACGATTCATAACAAATAAACTTTTCTAAACAAATTAACTTAATATCAACTAAGTTGTACATGAGAAAACACATTAATTAAGTTTTAGATATTAAGTTGAACCAACAACTCTTCAGTCACATTGACAAACATCTATAACATTTAACATTTATCATAGTTTGTTGACTTTTAATTAACTAATAAATACTAACCTTCATCATGGTTTACAGTGTTTTCATTATCGTGGAAAAAGCAGCTGTTATTTATCTTTAAGCGTATTAGAGAAACACAGCTTTCGTCATTCAAACTAAAAATTAACTATTTGTTTTAACTTAAAAATGCTGCCTTTTAAGTTGTCGAAATATGAAAGTCGGGGTTATTTTTTTCATCTTAAAGTGTGTTAGAGATACACAGCAGGTTTTTATCATATAGGTTTTCTTCAAACTATAAAAAAGAAGGGTGTCAGGAAAGTTCAGACTCTTGAACAAAGCACTCTGAGAGGCGTGCTAATGTGCAAATCAACTTAAACTTAATTTAATGAGTCGACTGAACACATTCATTCAACTCGTCAGAATGTAAGTTTCAAGAATTCCTGTTTATGACTTCTTAAGTGTTCTGAAAATAAATAGAAATTTAAAGTTATTTCATTAAATTCCTGTGTGGTTCTTTTCACAGTGGGAGGCTCATTATGAATCAAAACAAGCCGTCATCATCATCATCATCATCATCACTGAAGGCTCTAATACATCTACTCTGCAAAATCCTATAATTAACTAACACCGTTGTTGATTTCCGGTAATAAATAACGGCATACTTACGGGATATTTTCATCATACAGCCAGAGCGGTTCATATATATCCGTCAAAGTCTTAAAGAGTGTCTCTCAACATGTCAGAGCATCTTCATTCCCACGCTGAGCCACATTCCTGCTCCCTCTCTGAACACAGCTTGCAGTTTGAACTCAGATCCACAGCTCGCCTCTTTCCCCTTTTCTCTTTCCATCTACCCCCAACCTCCATGTGCCTGTCCCAGCACTAAATCTCTCCTTCAACCCACCCCTTTTCTGTGGCAGGCTCCCTAACGTTCACCCCCTCTCCCTCCCTCCCTCCCTCCCTCCTCCATCAGCTTCTTGTGCCCGACCCTCCTACCAGCCCGGCTCTGCCCACGACAACTCTTTTATACCCAACTCAGCACATTTTTGGCAAACATCTAAGCGAACGTTGCCTCTGAATTCCCTTCTTATGTTTCAAGACCCTGTTTTGAAGAACTAACAACCGTTTCCTGACACATTTCTCCCTTTTTCAGTCATTTTTTTGGGGGGCCAGGTTACATGATGTCAGCTTTTACAATCTTAAAAAAAAAAATCTCATCCGAGAAGTGTTAACACTGTGGGAAACGTTTCATTTAAGTAAACAAAAGGGGAAGCGTGGTTTCCAGAGTCCAGATGTTGTTCCAGGCAATCGACGAAATGGAAAAACGTAGGCCGCTGAACTGAAGGGGGAAAACCATGACATAAACTGTCAGCAATCAGCAGCAGTGAATCATGCTGAGGCACTCGGCTCACGAGGCTGCCCACTAACATCATCAGAGTGATATATTCGTCTGTTTCACCTCCGTCTCAGCCTCTTTGTCTGAGGTAAAATCAATGAATGACAGGGATTGTGTGATCGTTTTTCACCTGAGACACACACAGTGTTGCTGTGTCACTTGATACACTTGATAATAGTAATTTATTTCCTCCCTATAGGTAACAATAAGTCATTAAATAGACTTGAAAAGGTGCAGGCTGAAGCATTAGCTTATTAAACCTACCCTTTTTACACACATCTGCTAACAGTCAACCCCCTTCACTTGGTTTAAACTATACAAGAAACAAAAGTCCAAAAAAACAAAACTAAGACTGAAGAAGGTCACATATATAATCCTCTAAGCTAACAATTTTGAATATAGATTCAGAAGCATATCTTTTATGCACTGTTTGTACATTGTGCAATTTTAAGATCAACTAGATCACAAAATTTGAATGCATTTAAGTAAATAGTGTGTTGGTGGGTTCATAGAATTCTTCTGTTTCTCTTCTGTGGCATGAAAATTGGATTTCTGTTAATTTTTGCATGGGTTTACTAATGCATCCTTGGATTTAGCATTTAAATATAATATATGAAATTAATGTGGTTGTAAAGAAATAATGAGATTCATTTAAAATACTGTACATCTAAAATATTCTCTAGCAACAAGTTTCATCACATATCCTAAGTTTAAGCCTAAACTCTCCTAATTTTGACTTTTCCATCTGTAGGCTACTGGTAGCTAACTTGCTAACTAGCTAACGGTCATATTCACTAACAGTAGTGAACAGTTGTGTTCAGTAACAGTAGCTTTACAGTTTGCTATTTGTAGCTAACAGTAGTGTCCACGGACAGGAGCAAAAGGTAGTATTCACCAGCTAATGGTAGCGTCCACTAGCTAACAGTAGTGTCCACTGGCAGTAGGTAAAGAGAGTGTTTACTAGCTAACAGAATAGTGAGCAGTTCGTTATTGCAAAATAAACCATAATAGGATTGCACGCTGCCCCAATATAAAGTGGAAGATCCTGAATCACCCTGTCAGAATTTATTTCTCACTCACTGTACATTATCCCCCTAATTACATGGCTATTTAGGTAGAAAAATCATTAATTTGACACATGAAAGGAATTTAAAAATGATTTGATTGATTTTAAAATGACTTTATTGCTCCTCCAGATTCTATGATTGGCACTGTGTCCGTAACAACCATCACTTATTCAGAAATACCAGACCTTTGAATGCCGTAATTAACTAATCAGAATCAAGTTTTTCACCAAATCCGTGTACTAAACTTAAATAAATCAAATCTAAGAGGATGTTAGGGTGAGTTGTTAATCTTTATATTCTTATATATTCCTTTATATTCCTATGTTTCCCTTGTGCAGTATGTACAGAAGAGATCCATTTTCATCTGTAGACCTGCTGTCATGTTTTCCCAATTTTCTGCATTTAACAGCCCCATTTTTTCCCTTATATTATACATATATCTGTGATGTATAAGGAAAACCTATTAGCTTAGCTGAGTGGATAAAATGACCAGCACTTTCAATTACGGGGGTTTGCCATGGCTCTATGATTACGTAAGGACATCCATCCATAATTTCCTACAGCGTTAAGTGGAATTCCATATGTGGCTCCGTCTCTTCACCGTTCTGCCATTTCCTCTTGTAAAACACAACTCCTCTGACCTACTGGGGCCAAGGCTGGGTGCAATGCTGCAAACACAGACTCAGTGACGTCGGCAGGCCACTTTAGTCGGCTTAATAAATTTGACAATAAATACACTCAGCACATATCGGAGCTTTTAAAAGCACTGTAAAACAAACTGTGTGGACCCTTAACAAATGTGTCTGTCCGTGTCTTCTCCTCCACCCACACACACCACACAGCACCGCTGCAAGAGACAAGAGAGTGAATCAGCCAGACGAATATATCAGTCAAAAAAACACAGACTCCAACTGAGCGCTGAGATTGTCTGTATCAAAAACACCTGGAGAAAACCGGAGTGAGGCAGAGATATGGAAAAAAAAAGAAAGACAAGTGGGCTGGCTGGCAGAGAGGTGTCGTCACGCTGGGAGGCATGGAGGAGAGGCATCTCTTCCCCTTTATGATGCTAATTGCATACAGACACCCACTCACAGAGCAGTCAGCCTTACTGTAAAAGTGAGCCCAGACAGACAGCCAGGGGAAACACACTCTGCCCCCCCTCCTCTAGTCTGCCCAGAAACCACAACATCTGATGGCTCATGACCAAAATAGACCAAAGTTTCTTCCTGTCTCACAGTTCGTGATTCAATGTAGGGGAGCAAACAGGAAGCACAAATAACAATGATTAGTTGATTGATCGATTAGCTATCAACTATTAAATCGATTGCCAACTATTTTGATAGTTGGTTAATCATTTTGAGTCATTATTTACAGGAAAAAATGCCCAAATTCTCTGATTTTAGCTTCTCAAGTTTGAATATTTTCTGGTTTCTTTAGTCCTCTATGACAGTAAACTGAATATATTTGCATTATGGACAAAACAAGACATTTGAGGAGGTAACATTGTGCTTTGGGAATCAGTGATCAACATTTTATGGACTAAGGCTGCTATTAGAGAAACTTCGTAATGTGCAGGTCCCATCTTAACTGTTTAGTAACCTTGTGAATTAGGGTTATAGAACCTGAGTTAGGAAGAAAAAAGGCATTACAGATGAACAGTTCCTTAGTCAGTGTTCCTATCCTAACTTAAGCTAGGAAACACGAGCATCCTAACTTCCCAAAATCTTTAAAAAAAATCTCTCCTAACTTTAGGATAAAAGTTAAGCTGTCCTAACTTTTCCTTTCCCACCTGCAGGCTAGTAGCTAACTTACTAACTAGCTAATGGTAGTATTCGCAAACATTAGCTAACCGTAGTGTTCATTAACAGTAACGAGAGTGTTTGCTAACAGTGGCTAATGATAGTGTTCGCTAACAGTAGCTAAGGATAGCGTTTACAAACAATAGCTAGTGATAGTGTTTGCTAACAGTGGCTAACAGTAGTGCTTGGTGACAGTAGCTAATGGTAGTGTTTGCTAACAGTAGCTAAGGCTAATGTCTGGTAACAGTAGCTAACGGTAGTGTTTGCTAATAGTAGCTAATGGCTAATCGTTTATTAATGGAAGCTAAGGGTAGTGTTCAGTAACAGTGGCTAAAGTGCTTGTTGACAGGAGCTAATGGTAGTGCTAGCTAATAGCAGCGTTAGCTAACTTGTTTAATTCTTAGGGCTGCTCTTTTATTGCTTTTATATAATTGATATTTAGGATTTCCTAACCTAAGATAAGATAGGATGAAGTAAGATAAGATGACATTCCTAAAGACTTGGGATTGTCTTAGACTCTTGCTATTTTCACTTAAGACTTAAGATAGTAAGTTTCTGTAATACGGTCAAAACAACTACTCAGTCAATAATGAAAATAATCATTAGTTGCAGTCCTACATGACAGGAAAAAGACGATGACCGAGAAGCAACATGATTGTTCAGGAGGCTCAGGAGATCTGCTCTCTATTCATGAGAGTTCATGTCCTCTGAGGGGAATGCTGGAAATGCACAAGGTGGATTAATACAGCCGTGCCCCATGTAAGTCACCTAATGTCGTGGGAATAAAGCCTGCCTATTTTCAAGAGCAGGTTTTAATTAACAAAGCTCTACATGTCCCTCAGCCTCCAACATCCTCGGCTCAATGTGCCACAATCATCGCCGCAACAGGAGGTTGCCGCTCGCTAATATCACAACACATCTTCAGTCCAACATCACCTGCAGACCGGCAGAAAGGTGTTGAGACAAAGGACAATAGTCAAACCTGAGATATTATCTGTCTGCAGAGGTGAGTAACAACACAGAGCCTTTGTGGATGTGACTTTCCTCTTGATTGGCACATGAGCTGGCTGGCTCAGCGGGTCGAGTAATTACAGAGAGCCAGTGTTGAATCACCCAAGGACTTCCAGCCCCCTAATTTGATCCCGCGGGTACACACGGGGGACCTGTTATCCCACAGCCGACATGGGACGCAGGTTTAAAATGATCGGCTCCGGGCTGCGTTGCTAAGACGACAAAACAAAATTTCCTCAGATACAAATGAGCTAGCAAATCCTGAGCCTGCCTTTGCCCTGTGGTCCACAGTGACCTGCGGAGAGCTGCTTTCAGTGGACCACGGGTCTCCAGTAACAAGTGGATATAACAAAGCAGACATCAATGCTTCCTGGAGGACGGGGACTCGAGGACAAACACAATGCCAGCCCATGAAAAGCCACTGCCAAGGAGGCATTACCATTCTGAACCTGCGTATGTCGGGGTTTCATAGACATTGACATTTCACTTAAGAGCCCCTTCATACATCACAGATCAGGGGACGTATCACAAAAACTTAATCTTAATTCTCAAGATAGGAAGAGTCTAAGACAGGACTTTTCCAAATTTAATATGACAGAAGCAAATCCTAACTTTAGGAATTATTATTTTATCTTATCTCAGGTTAGAAAGTCCTAAATATTCAATCCAACATTGCTTATCAACTTTTGATTGACACTACTTTTTTTCATCTTACTGCCACACTCACAACTTTCTGTTGGTTTTTCTCTTTGAAACACACCAAAACATACATTGAAATGTACATAAAATTGAGCAAAAACTATGTCAGGCAGTTAACTTTAAACTTGTAACATCTCTTGAGAAATCCAAAGATGCTCCTTTTATTACTCGTTAAGTTACAACAATACTAACCTGGGAGATAACAAGAGTTGACGAAGAAAGCAGACACAGTCTCCGCTTTATCCTACATCCATTTTGTGAAAGAAATAAAAGAGCAGCCATGCAGATGAAACAGGTAAACATTAATATTACTGTTAGCTACTATTGTTAGCAAACAGTACCATTAGCTGAGTTAACACTACGATTAGCTACAGTTAAAGAACATTACAGTTAGCACTACTGTCAACCAGAGTTAGAGAAAACCACTGTTAACTGATAGTAAACTTTACCGTTAGCTACTGTTAGTTAATACTACCTTTAGCTACAGTTAGAAAGCACAGTTAGCTACAGTTAGATAACTCTCTTGTTAGTTACAGTTAGCTAGTTAGCAAGTTATATAGCTTCTACTACAGGTGGAAGAGTGGAAGTTAGGACAGCTCAACGGTTATCATGAAGTTGGAAGAGTTTATTTAAGACTTCTGGTGAGTTTTTAGGAAGTTAGGATGCTTGTGTGATACATATCAAGTTAGGATAGAAACATTGCCAGAAGTTTTTTTAAAATAAAACACAGGTCATCATCATCAGTTGATATTAAATTCTTTTTCTTCTGACAGACCACAGCTACACACTGTTTTAATTATAAACACAGTCTGGTTTAAGATTCTCAGTATTTTTTTTTTAATGGCTCCACTGGTGAAAGACTGAAGTCCACCTTTCACTTCTCAGCACACACACACACACACACACACACACACACTCACAGCAAGAGCTTATTGATTCTGAGAGTAAATAACACGACTATGTGAGCTGTGGAGCTGCTGTTGTTGACCATCGCCAAAGCCTGCTGGGTCAAAAGTCATCGGAGCTGTGTTTTTCTCCTGAGGTTCCTGTATTGAATTTAAACAAGAGCAGCACAGCTGTGGTAACACTCTCCTTCACCTCTGAAGGACACCCAGAGAGAAGCTTCTTTCATCTTCAGGGGTAACAACCCATCAACT
>JAJHUR010100954.1:0-15150 GCA_027495735.1 Lutjanus campechanus | reverse complement strand
AAAAAAAAAAAAAAAAAGGTGCTAATCAGCACCATAAAGGGTTCCTGTTCCTGTTAGTTCCTGTTTTTATAAAGGTTCCACTTGGAAGCCTTCCAGACAGTTCCAGCTACAGTAGGAACCAACATTAAGGGTTATACCTAAAACTATCCATGAAACGTTCCACCCAGGAACCCCTATGAGAAGTTCTACAGAGAACCCTTCTATGGTGTAATGGTTCAACTAAAAACCATCTCTGAAAGGTTCTATTCAGAAGGGGTGCCAACAAGAACTCACCTAGGGGGTTCTATTAAAAACCTTTTTCTATTTTTCAAGGGTTTTATCTAGAACCCACCCAGAGGGTTCTACCAAGAACCTTTTCAATATCCCAAGGGTTTTATCGAGGACACAATAAGGGGGTTTTGCTAACAACCTTTTTCCATTCCAAGGGTATTATCTAGAACACGGTCAGAGGGTTCTACCGAGAACCTTTTACAGTCACAGGGTTCTACCAAGAACCTTTTTAATATTCCAAGGGTTTTATCTAGAACACAATTAGGGGGTTCTACATGACAATGACTGTTGTATTCCAGTGGTATCATCTAGAACACAGTCAGAGGATTCTACCTGTAACCTTTTTATATTCCAAGGGTTTTATCTGGAACACATCCAGGGGTTCTATCAAGAACCTTTTTATATTCCAAAGACTTTATCCAGAACCCACCCAGAGTGTTCTACTGAGAACCCTTTTATACTCCAAGGATTTTATGTATAACCCACCCAGGGGGTTCTACAGAGAACCTTTGTACATTACAAGGATTTTATCTAGAACCCACCCAAACCCCAGACGAACCCGAGATGGAAGAGTTCTTCAAGGATTTCAACAGTCCTTCTTGTAAAAAAGGTTTGTTGGATGAAAAGGATCCTAAATGGAACCCTTAGTCCTAAAAAAGAACCTTTGACAAACTCTTTATTCAAAAAAAGGTTCTCCAGAGGCAAATGGTTCTGGGTAGAACCTCACCCCCTCAGGGAGAGCCATTTTGGAACCCTTAATTCTAAGAGGCACACATGGATTCACAACAATACAATTTTATGTGCTTTTAAATGACAACTTAAACAATTTTGTACAAATTCATGTCGAGTTCAACAAATCTTTGTCTTAGAGACCTGCCTGATAATTATTCTGGGACCTTGCCAGAACTGGAGCATTTGCGATATCTTAATAAATTAATGTTGATCAGTCAGCCATCAGTCTTTGACCTTCCAAGTGGATTAATGAGCGAACAAAGTGGCCATTCACTGCTAATACTGATTCACCAGGTATCATTAGGCTAAACGTTGTCTGTAAATAACAAAACTTACCAGTAGACAACTGTTGATCTAGGCTGAGATGACAGAGTCGACAGTCTGACGCTGCTGTATTGTAATGTCACGACTTAACTCCAGCAGCCTCGCGCTCGAGCTAACGTTAGCTCTCCATCAGTAACAACATTACTGTTCTCCGGAGGTTCATAAATTCTTACTGCGTTTGCTTTCCAGGAAGGATGTTTAACCAGAGATCATGATGGATGTGGATGTTTATCTATTTATTTACCTCTCCCATTATGTGAAACAGTGAGTTTTCCGCCAGAAGGGGGTGTGGCCTTGCCGACTTGGACTAAATGACGTATTGCCAGTCTGATGTATCGCAAGAAGAGCAGGGAATTGGACCCTTGTCACAGTCCGGACATCTGGCAAAGTGAATGCTGGATCTCATTCTGCGCATTGAGGCCCCTTACCAGTGTTTTGGCACCTAGGAGCCTTGTGCATTGAGAGGAGACATTGTTAGCTCTCAGCGGGTCTGTTTATTCATCATAATGAGAAAATGCAGGTGACACTCAAGTACACCGCTGAAACGCAGGCCGTGAAGGTTGCGTGGAGTGTGTTGAGAGAGCAATGGTTTTCATTGAAGCCACTCTGATAATGGACTGCAGAATAAAGATGAGTTTACTCACATTCAAAAGCCCTTCTGAGAGGAGGGTGGACACTCTTTTTTTCCCCCTCCTCTCTCCGGGTCTTGCGGCTATGAAGCCACATGTTTCAACCTTCAATCAGCGCCTGCAGCCCTCACACGTATACACACAGCATCATGCTGATTGAAAAGATGAAGATTGAAAGGTCTTTTTTCTCTGTGTAGAAATCACTGAAGCACTTGTGGCTTAATCACAGCCTTGGTGAAGATATGCCACTTTTCAAATACTTGGGCCTCTTCATGTGACCTGCTTGACTTTCTTTTCAACATTTTATACAATGCGAGAAAGGGGGGGGGGGAAAGCCATCTGGGAATATATTGCGACACTGTGTCCAATTGTGGCAGATTGATTTGCCTTGAAGAGAGACAACAAAGGGGATCAATGGTCATTTTAGTGATAAGAATAGATTGAATGTTGGCTTCCCTTTAAACGTATGCAGCCAGTGTCACCCTCATTAGCAGCCATGACATCAAAATCTGTTTAATCTTGCATAAAACCTTTCACATCTTAGACCCCATGCAGGGAGGCTTTTATTACAAGTCCTAGAAGGTCGCAATGCACTCGCCCATTAATTACATTCCATATCAAAGATAATAATAAACACACCGGTGGGCTGGGCCGATTGCACCTTATGCTCTGTTCAAGGACAGCCCAACGTGGAGTCAACTTTAGATGGATGGAGATCCGCAGGCAAGCCAAGAGCGCTGAGGCTTGGCTTGTTTGTTTGTTGTTGGTTTTTTTAGCTTTACAGCATCCTTTGCTCGCTCCTTTACCGTGACAATAAGAACAGATGAAAGCAGGGAAAGAAAGCCAGAGTGGGGCAGAGGAACAGTAGAAAATGAGTCTTTTTCTATCCGCCTCCTTTGCACGTCAAGAGGAGTTTGGAGCAAACACACAGCTAATGGCAGATTTTGTCTTTAATTACAGCGACTGTTTGAAAATATGAGGCTCGTCTCGCTGGCTGTTTTGTCAGATGCCATCACACTCTGTCCTTGGTGGTGATACAGAGGAGGCCAGCTCTGAAAATAACAGCTTTGGTTTGCTGATCTGCCAGTTGGCTAATTGTAAGTAGGCCGCCAAAGACACAGCGTGAGGCCTGTCGCATCATTGTCTTTTTTATTATGGTGTGGGTTGTAAGTAGAAGCTGTGAGCAGTGTGTGTGCGGTGACACTAGCATGTTGCAAATCGTCTTTTCGGCTTCCATAATGGATGGTGTGTGTGTACGTCCAAGTGCGTGTGTGTGCCTTTGTGCATGCTCAGAGGCATCCGAGCTTGTGTGAATGTGCTGTGCATGCAGAATGAGAGCAGTGTGTGTACATGTGGACAAGTGTCATCTCTTTTTTGTCAACAAACACCTGTTTAAGCTCCGTTAATTAATTGTTTAACATAGTTTCAATTTGTCAAGCCGTTTGCTCATGGTGAAATTAGCTTGCTAGCTTGCTGACGCTAGCTAGCACACCCCCTAATCAGTGTCCAGATGAATTATAAGTGTTGATGTGGCCAGATGTTGCTCCACCGTACACCCAGCAGAATATAAATAATAAATGACGTGCTTGTTTAGCATTGTGCAACCACACAGATGAGCAGAGAAGAAACTAAGCAGCGAGATTATTGTTACATGACACCGCAAGATTACAGAAAACTCATTAAAATCTTAGCAAGCTTGGGGAGTTACAGATTACATGTAATGGGATTACTAGGATACAAAAAAGGGTAACTGTCCGTAATTGGAAAAAAGAGGTATTCAAATTACAGATGCATTTAATAACATTTTAAAAATAAAGAATAATATACTACCATGTGCAGTGTGCACATATTGCAACACTTACAACACAGCACTCTGGTCTTAACTGAATCCAGCTAATCTTACAGTGAAGTCATTATCATGGCCTCTAGTGAAAAAAATGGGAGGAAATTTCCACATTATTTTATCTTTAAATCAGAAAAGGGGATCAACATCACAGTATAGTGCAAGTTCTGCCTTCAGCTGTAAAAAAAATAATGTAATCATCCAAGAACTGAGATCTAATTTAAAGAAATATTTACAGGTAAGACCAACTGCTAATGTTAGATACACAGACCAACCACCAAAGTTTGCCACACAGAACAACTGCTCATGTTAGCTGCACAGAGAATGTGGACCACATGAGAATGGGTAAAATTCAAGACAGGGAGTTGAGGGTGTGTGTGTCATGTGAGGATTAAAATAGAATAATTTAGAGTAACATTACATGTTATTAATATTATCAGTTCCATATTCTGAGGATGATGTGAAGAACAGTATCCTGTCATATATGACATATATGTTAAATGTTACAATCATTTAAAAAAAATCTTTTTCAGCAGACAAGATTGTCATTAAGCTGTAGGAGCTCACAAACACAATTTCTTTAGATATGTTTTTATTATCAGTTACTCCCACAGTGGTGGCTGCACTCTCTCCATCATCTGGTTTAAAACAAGTTAAATGACATCAACAATCCATCATTTATGACAGCCGAATCAGTGTAACAGACGAGTGAAAACACATCAACAATACTTTTACATATACAAAAAGAAAATGTTTTAACTAAAGGCAAAAATTAAAGTCAATATAATGATTTAATCAGAATATTTTCATTCGATCTATTACAAAAAAGGATAAAAGGACAGGACTCTAGATTTGGGATCGCAGCTATAATTCAGGTCTTCAGGTCACCTAAAAATTAAAAATATATATATTTTGGGTCTGTAGGTGGTGATGATGTGTTGGTAAAGTTTCAACATAAGTTTGCGTCAGTTTATTAGTTTGAGTGTGAAGTGTGATTAGCATAATGTTACTCAGCAAAGTACACTTGAATGCAAATAATTAGCTTATTAATCTAAATGTGAATTCACACAATACAAAGAAACAATTAACAAACCTATAATGGACATACTAAGCTAAACAATTTCACCATCTTTAGCACTGAAATCATCCAAAAGTAATAAAAAATTACATTACTTTAATACTGTTAGATTAGGTTACTGACTACATTTTTTAACAGGTAGACCTGATTACTAATTGTTTCAAAATTAATTTTTTAAATAACCCTCCCAGCTTTAAGTATAACTAACATTACAGCTGTATATAAATGTTCTCACTGGGCTACTAGCTTTTTTTTTTGCTTTAAGTATTTCCATGTTTTCACATTCCTTTGCAATACTGTTGAGATACTGAGTCTGTTGTCATAATAACAGTGAGTACTGTGTTGTCCCAGAGAGGGGCACTGCAGCAATACATACAGCTCTGACTGTTAAACCAGCCCGGCATAAACACACACGCAGAATAAATGGAGCTTTCTTCAGCATGAGGCATCCAGAGTGGCACATCAACAACACTTGAATTGTGAAAACAATTTACCATGAACACTGTGTAACTGTCAGTATTAAACAAAGGACATGGAATTGAAATGACCGTCTGGTGAGTTTCTGCCTGAGAATTAAAGCATGACAAGCAGCTCCTCGAGCGTAATTATTCTGAGTAAATACAGAGAACATTCTGTTTGTGTTGCGTGGAAGCTAAATACCAGAAGACGATTTTATGGCACAACACATCAGTTTCTTTTTTTTCCCCCAACGCATTCTCTGACCACTTTCTCTCATTATCAGGTGTCACTGACAAGTGCGATGGCTGTGTTGACAATGAAGACAAAGCTCCCCGAGTCCATTTCTGAGTCCATTAGCAACAGCATCCCTCCATCAGTCAGAGTTGGTTAGTCTCGTCTCGGCTGCAGCTGTTAAGGTGTCATCCTTTAATGGCACAGCCCTCACCTCAGCCACGAACTGTATCAAATGCCATTTACATTTAGAGTTATTTTTTTCTTACATTCCGACTTATTCATGTGATTCACCCTTAAGAGAAGTGCTTTTGATAACAACAGATGTCTTTGTCTTTTACTTTAATTCTGTTTGACTGCAGTCGTCTGTGAGGCACACTGTGCAGCTTTGAAATACAAATATGTTCTGTTTAACTCACAACAATGCCGGACTCTAGTGGCACAGAGAATACAAGGGATATTAATGTGTTTCAACCATATATACAGTATTTTATTTATTTATTTATTCTTTTTTTTTTTTTTTGTTATCTTAAGTTATTCTTTCCAGATGGTTAGTGTCTGAAAGATTCATCCCCATCAGTAATGAGCGCTGAGCATGCTATTAAAGACAGCTTTGTTGCCCAAGGGAATCCTGCCCACTGTAGTTTGCATAGTGCTTCAAAACTAATCGCTATATCAAGAAAGAGGAAAAACACGCCGCACAAGTGAGAGCGAGATTAAAAACAAGACATTTTCTGATGTGAGTTTGCCTTTAAAAATGCAACAGAATCCTGTGTCGCGTGTGTTCCTTAAATGATGTAGCTTTTACAGCTTGGTCACAAAAGATCAAACATTGCGCTTGTTCTTCAATTAGAGATGACTATGCCAAAGTTCAAACTGTGTTCATCTGCTTGTTAAAAAACATGAAACCGCTTTTACCATCATGCATTCCCTTTAGGATTGCCATAGGCCTTTCCATTTGTAATAGGTTTAGGCGGCTTAGAGGACACTTTAATGGATGTCAGCAGCTTTAGAGTGACACATTTTCATAACAGGGATCTGCAAGCTGTATAACTGGTAATTATGAGTAACTATGTTGTCAGTTGCCTACTCCTGCATGTACTCAGCTCTATGGGTACACAGAACTGTACACATATGGTCATAATGTGTCCCTCAAATGTAATGTTAAAGCTGCTATGAGTGGTTTTTAACTGGTTATGAAACAGTCTCATTTTAAAGTGATATTCCACTTTGTTAGAATAAGCCACTCAGTATGTACTCACCACTATGCCGATGTGATGATGGGTGAAGGTCTTCAGTTCACAAAACAATCCTGGAGTTTTAGGAGAAACAGGGTAGCAGCCTCATCCAGTACAATGGCAGTGAATGGTGACCACGGATAAAACGTTAAAAATAGCACACAAAACAAACACAAAATGTCTCTATCCTGCTTGTGTGGTGTAATCCAAGTGTCCGTGAGCTGCGACATTAAAAAATTAACCGCAAAAGACGCTCATTTACGCCATGTTTTTAGCAGAAATGTCAACTGTAGCATGTAGCCGGTAGGATGTAAACATGGCGTCGATCTCGGGAGACTTCATATATATCTTAATGGACGCACGTGTGGAAGTCTCGCACTTGCGTCCATTAAGATATATACAATATATATGTTTTCGGTGAACATTTTACTGATATATTCAGTATCAACATTTTTGTGACTTGCCTGGTAAAATCATTGACAGCATTTCCTCATTATGTTAAAAGAAAACTTAATTCAATCAGCATTCTGTTTCTCTCCAAACAAATTAGCTGTTACAAATTAGTTGTATATAAAAATATTTTTTAAAGAGAGTTTAAATCAACCCCTTAATCAATGCAAACTGCATTAGAGTGCATGAAATGTTCATGAGATTGTAAACACTGACTGAATATTGCAGTTTAAAATCATGTGATAATGATTTTCTCCAGTTTTTGCTTGAGACGGAATTTGTTGCCACACTATTTGCCCACTCACAGCAGCATCTGTATGTCATTAAGCAGCTGGTGATGGCAGTGATATGTGTGTATGTGCATCCACAGTTTGTGTGCGTGAGTATTTTGTGCACTTCCAAAGGGTCTGACTTCTTGTTACAACACTGAAGCGTTAGTGTCCACACTAACAAGGTTATATACACACATACATTTACTAAACAATTACTACTTTATAAGACTAACAGCACTAAGGGAGCATGTTTTGTCATATGTGATCAATCAGTGTGAATCACAGTCTTAATGTAATAGCCAAGGGAAAAGCCTTGGCCAAAAGGCTGCGTGTGTTACCTGTAAATAAATCACAATCAGACTTACCACTCTGCCGATGAAAAGGGTCAGCATTTGTTTGACTATACTGATACACAATGACGACTGCCCTGATATACAATTTATTTTGCTGGCTGAAAGGGGGTGAAAAATAAACCAGATTTAACCATTTTTCTGCTGCTTTTAAGTTTCAAGAATCGACAACCTGAAAGCATTAGTGTGGATGGAAGCCTGTTCAACATGTAGACAGCATTTTTATCCTCTATTAGTGTAGACACGGCATGAGTGCAAACTAGAAAGCCTTTTGTGAAAGCCATAAATCTGAGCAGCTGCCTCAGTAATTCTTGAGTCAGTGGTATTGATCAACAACCTTATGAATCCCCCGAACATTTATCATGATCTTTTTTTGTTAGGAGATGATAAAAATCTGATTTATTGTACTTCTTGGGTTATCTGAAATGATGTCACAAAGCAATAATAAACAAGACAGTTCTCTGACTTTTAGACTTTTAATTCTTTTTTTCTTTTACACTTATGATGCACCTGCTCAGCTTGATAGTTTCTGGGAAAATCTGAAGAAAGAAAAAAAAAAAAAAACTCTGGCATGAGATGATACACCTCCATTGACCTGCAGAGAATCAGTATATTATTGATGCTTCCCGTGTCAAACTGTGTGTGAACAGCACAAGTATCTCCTCGGTGCAGAGAAGAAAGCCAAGGTCATTATCACTTTGCACATTTTCCCCAAATAAAACAGTACAAAGCAAAACGGGGAAAAAAATATATCAAAAAACAGAAAACTCAGATAAAAATAAAAAACTAAACAGAAGACATAATACTTGAGTGTCAGGAGAGACTAGACGAATCCTTTCTGGTGTTATCAAAATGTGGAACCCAGTCAAAGCACAGATAGCATCGACGTTGTCAAAGACTGTGAGAGATGAAAGATAAGCTGTGTTTTAAAATGGGCAGTGAGACACTGTACAGCATTCAGATTGTTCTCAGTTTTGCTGAGCGATTTATTAGACGTACAAAATCAAGACTACAAACCTTTTTGATAATTTTCCAGATATCTACAGGCAGATACAGATATTAGCTAGATGTTCTAAATGCTAAATTTTTGCTTGTTTGCAAGGAACATTTTGTTAGAGCATAGCAAATGAGCCTACGCATGTAGCCACCATGAAAGAGTTAACAGTGTAAAATATGCACACGGTCAGACAGGCTTTGGACAATTCCTACAATTAGTCTCATTTATTTGGCAGGAAAAAAAAGAGGTAAACAGTAAAATTACAACCCACCATCCACCACAGCTTACACCAGCCTTTAGCTTTGCTACAGTACAATACTTGCTAGGCACTGATGGTTTTCATACATAGAGGGTTGATTTGTGGCATATCTCCAAATAAAACCAGTCACAACTATCTTCTTGTTTCCAGCTTGCATAATTCTCTCGGCTGCTTGTGTTTCTTGCTCTATTGGACTTATTTTTAAGGCTCATTTATGGTTAGACACGCATATGGACACAGACTGAGCCTTCTACATTCATTTTGTCCGTTCTTCTGCAGGTTTTCTGAAAGTTTACACATACGGACCAAATAGAGCAGTACTGTAGGGGCAGCATTTTTTGAATTTGTGTCAGGTTGAACGTAAACAGCAGCAACAAGAAAATGATGACAAATACAGTTGACATCCCTGCACCAAAAGTTCAACATCTGGGAAACATCTGACCATCAAGTCCCATTTCGTCCGTTTCATTTTTCAGACCGGACATTATCTGGGAGCAGCCTTAATTCCCAGCTGTAGCATGGCTCTTATCCGCTCACCTCCTCTCCTCCTGGGGTGAGCTGTGGCGGTGCAACCAGCTGATCTGACTTTGTGTTTGAAAGATACCATCTTAATTTGTTGATTTTTTAAAATCCAAATCTCTTCATTTTCATATATGATTTCATTTCATTATTTCATGTCATTAGTGATGCATGTTTCAGAAATAAGCGGAAAAAAAAAACAGTTTAAGATGTTTGAAGGAGCTACTGGCTGCTGCATCTACATACTGAACTGCTGCCGTTCCACCATCTTCCACCACTATACTCACCAAAATGACGATGATGATGATGATGATGATGATGATGACATCATCATCATCGTCATTTTGGTGAGTATAGTGTTATAACCAATAGAAACGTGGCAGATGGCAAATGGCCTGGTTCTGCTTGAGTTTTCTGTCTTGCAAAAGGGAGCTCTTCCTTACCACTGTTGCCAAGATCTTGCTCATGGTTGAAATTGTTGGGTCTATGTAAATAATATGATAAGAGTAGTATAAAAAGTGCCCTGGACTTGACTTGAGAAAAGAGGCAAGAGCTACAAAATTACAAAACCCGAAGTGTAATTAACTATAGTTTTCATTTAACAATGGACCACAGTGTCGCTCAGGAAGAACTAAAATGTTGCAAAGCTTTCACCCAGACGATCCCATGACATACAGTGGCCTTGGTGTCATTTGAGTATAAAGTTGGGTGTCTGGCTGTAAAGCTTGATTACAAGCAATTACACCTACGTTTCCACACACATATACACAATGATCTAATGAGGTTACATGGGACAAGCTTGCATGAATTACTTGTTATGCTGAAAGGTTGAGGAGCACATGGGTCAAATGTTAATTACAAATTGTCTCAGTTCAGAGACAATAAAGATTGTAATTAATCCTGTATGGGGGAGATTCATAGCAATTTTACCACACTAATGTACCTGTGTGGCCCACAAACAGCGTTGCACACATATCTCAAGAGCATAATTAAAAAGTTATTCACTCTGTGTTAAAGATAAAGCCAAAAGGTGAAAAAAAATACTTGACATCATCTATGACTGCATCCAGGTTAGGCATGACCTTACATGGGTATGATTATGTTAATTTTTGACATTAAAGACAGAGATGCTCAATAAATGAAGTATAAAAAGGTTACAATTGAAATAAAAAGTCCAAGAATTAAACATCAATTTAGTTCCTCTTGATTTATAGTAGCATAATGCAGTTTTTAAAGTATGTGCAGCATGTAGTAGCTCACCAAGTCCGCTGTCAATCCAAATGTACAATATGGTATAACAATGAAAGACACTATATCAAAAAGCTTTGAAAACTGTCTGAACAGATATCAGAAAGATAGCAGCATCTATGGATGGTGACTTTTATCTTGATGCTATATTTGTACACTCTTTTTTTGGCACAGAGCATAGTATCATCCTCTCATCTCATCTTTTCTTTCAGCCCGTTCTTCTGTCCTTGCCGGGCACTTTAACAGCCTTAACTCTCGGAACCAGAAAGCCAAAACTCTCTAATGCATTGCAGTTCACTCTTTGATCTGCACCACTGACTATGAATGGAACATTAAAATTTTGGGGGTCACAAAGTTTGTCTGAGCTCTTACACCCAAGTGACCTTTTTTTTTTTTCTTTTTTTTTTCTTTTCAGTTCAGCAAAAAGAGAAATCGTTCCCTCCCATATCCTCCCCATAAAAAGCCCTGGGGACTATCACAGTGTCAACAATGCGAGTCTCCCATACAAGGTCAATGACACTGCTTCAGAAGGTGTCTCTTTTTCATTTGTAGCCGAGACACAGACTCATGTACCGTTTTTACTCCAATATAAGTGTCTGTATTTGAGTTTTTTTGTTTAACATGGCTAAACCTGCTAAAAGTAGGCAATTGAATGGTTTTCCGTGGCCTCTAGAACCGTTTGCCTTTCTGTGTTTTTTACTGATGTATGTCAGAAAGCCTCATGTGTGCAAGAAAGCAAAGAGAAAGAAGCTACAAAAGTTCTAAGAGCTGACCACGCAGACTTTTAAAAACGCCCAACCCAACATTTCCTGATTTTTCTGTTCTGTAATAAAGGCGTTTAGGTAAGACAATAACAGGAGACTTTTAGGATGTTTATTCACAACATGAGTTAAACTGAGCAAGCAAGCAGCACGTATGTATGGAATAAGAGCAAAAGAGACACAAATACCAGCGTAGGTGACAATCCTACTTTTTGTTTACTTTTTTAACACTAAATCCATTGGGGAAAAAAGCTGAATCATACACTTCTACAGACTGTATAACATAACTCATGTTTCCTAAAATAATGTGCATCAGTCAGTCTTTCTGACTTTATTTCAGCAGCATCATTGTTCTACTGCATATAAAAATAGTAAATAAAATACTTTTTGAAGTGAACTGCTACATTTAGCTGTTCCTGTGCAGCAAGCTAGTGCCATATGAATAATAAATAAGATGATAGATGAAGATTTTATTGAAATCAATAGAGATCCTGAGAACTGCACACAGCACAAATGTGGGTTTGAGGTTGTTGTAGCTGGTCAGGGTGGAGTGTTGAAGCTGCAGAGTAGCAGACAGAGTTAGCAATATTAAATCAGCGGCTAACAGTTTGTTTTCACAGAGCAGAGGAAATATATGCCTTAAAGTGTGAGCACACATGTTTTACATGTTCTACATTAATTTTTGCTAGTGTATTAATGCGAAATCCCATTATGTGTTAGCATCAAGCTAACTGACTAAGTACTACTACTAAGTTATTTCTATATAAAAAATGATTAAGGAATGAAAAAAACAATTTAGGAATCATAAAAATAAAAGAATCACAATACTTAGGACAGCCATCCCCAACTTGAGAATGCCATGGAAATCTGAAAATGTTCTGCTGCCCAATCAAGCCTTTAATCACATCTCTGATCAACACAAGACACTAATTGTACTAATGACAAGATATATGATGCATGCTTTGGTGTAACTCCTGTTAAATTCATTTTATTTGCTCTGATTACTTAAAAAAAATCAAACATTTTTAATGACCTCCTATGGCCCACTTGCAGTACCTTCATGGTCTGTTAGTGGGCCACAGCCCACACTTTGGGAATCACTGACTTAACAGATTTTTTTTTTCTGCCATGTTTCCATCAATGCTGATCAGAGCAGGAGCCAATACATTTGTATGACAACTGTAGTCATTTGACCCATATTGTACTCTTTGCCACTGAGGCAAAAGCCAGACGTTAGCACTATAAGTGGATAGATGCCAGGGCTATAGATGCCACCAAACCATAGAGTGTTGTCTCCAGGCATGTCTAATATACTGTACCATATCCAATCACCCACGAAGAAACATGCGGTATTTAAGAGAAAGAAAGCCCTGCCTTATAACTGTATGGTGTAGCTGGAAGGGAGCTAATTTTTGGTGACCTTCAAAGTTGCAGCTTCACAGTGTAAGAGCATAATGACTGTAATTATTACAAGGCAAGACATCATTGCAAAATGACTAATGTGACCATTAGAGCTAACAACGCGTACAGCGCTCTTGAAGGCAAGCCTACGCAGACGTCAACAAAGTCTCACAATGCAGCAACACAGCTAATTAATACTGAGCAGAGTCAATGAGTACACAAGCACCAGCTTCATCCAGGCCAGCGTTAATTGAAAGGGTTCTCATTTTCTGTGCCGGCCCTCTCAAGGTGACGGAGCATGTTGTTGTTAGATTAAATATTTATTGAGGGGTGTCATTACATTGCCATTATCATTTAGATCAGTTCATTAAACAACAAGATACACCAATGATGAGACAATTACGGTTGTTAAATAAAACAGGATGAAAAGAGATAAAAAAAAAAATAAGACCGCTGCACCCACACACGTGCACGCACTGCCAGTGCAGATGTGCGTTACGTACACAAACATGAACGCACACACATGTTCCGCTCGCTGCGGAGGTCACCGAGCTGGGTCCCAAGGTAATCGTTGAACAGTGGCTCTTGGCTCTGCTTGGAAAACAATGACTCAGATAACCATTAACCCATCCTGGGAAGTCCAGGCAACACAATAATCACACACTTGAAGAATTATATCAGAAATTATGGCTGTAACACAGAGAACGCTTGTGGAACAGGCCGAGTCTTTGAAGGTACCCTCTTGATGACACACTGGGGCTGCATGCTGAATGACTCACATATGGTTTTATACATTATTTACAAATTCTATTAACCTTGAAAATTGCTGTGGAATTATGTGTATGACTGCCTAACACAGAGATGATGGTGCTCATCGAAATTTCTTGACAGATTTGTACTTAGCATCAGTTTTTTTTTTTTACAACAATGACTCATCTAACTCATGTTATACATTAAAGAGTCATGTGTGTTTTTGTTTCTTTATCTGCACATTTATACATTTTATTTTGCTTTGTTGTGTTCTTCTCATGGAAAAAAGATATCGGTTGCTTTTGCTCTCACGTTCTTTACATACACACACACACACACACACACACACACACACACATATATATATATATAGTAGCCTACACTTCCTATACTGTAAAACCCAGATTTATTTAGTTATTCAAAGACATTCTGGGAAATATAGGAGATCACTTATGTACACCAGAGAAGTAAATTGCAAGACTTGAAGGATCAGGCTGGTGTTATTTTATCTTTCTTTCTATCTTTCTTATTATTATGAATTCCCCTGAAGAGACTAAATCTTAATATAGTTTTTGCCTCCATGCCATGGAATTCCTTTGTTGTTGAAAATCTCCATAACTCAATAAAATTTGAAGGAAGAAATAAAGTACATGGCAAAGTAATATTGTTGATGGTTTAAGTGAACAGAACTGTTGATAATAAAATGATAAAATGCCAGCGTTATCCTTTGACCGAGCAATAGGTCTATAGGCACTGCAGTCCAAATAATGAGTTGGAGCCAGAGACGGTATAGGTTGAAACCCTGTTCAATTTGCTTCCCCCCACCCTGGGGTTATCCTTTAAAAATGTACAATACCAGGACCAGCAACAGTACCTTTAAAGTGATACCAATGCCAATAGAGTACTTGATTCAATACCTTTTCTTTGGTTTTGGTGGCATCTCGACACGCCCGACCGCCGTCAAATATACCGCACTCGACTTCACCACCATTTCTGTATGTAGCTGCTAGCTACTAGGTGTAGTTGCTGCAGCAGTGGGCCAATCACACATTGCATTAAATCGAAGCACACTTGCATTGGCTGCGAGCAAAATAATTAAAATCGTCTTTTTTTTTCTAGATATGGGTACAAAAATGAATGCAGGTTATTTCATTCAATACCTTAAAGGTACTGAGTACCCATATCCAGCCCCACCCCACCCCCTCCTCCTTTGAGGAAGCTCAGGCAGGCTGCAGGAACACTGCAGGAGCGCCAGTCGAGGACAACAATGAAATCTGACAATAACAAGTGATGACAAGTCCTACAGTGTCAGGTAATCAGCTGTTTATACCTGTTACTT
>JAJHUR010100953.1:0-15482 GCA_027495735.1 Lutjanus campechanus | reverse complement strand
GAATTCAACACCTCACTGTACATCAATTCATGGGCTTCTGGGTTGTCTTTGCACGATAATTTGGCACTTCTGGATTTTACCCCCTCAGACTCTGTACTTACTAATGTTGGAGGGTTTTCTGCCTGTGAATCTTGAGACTCGTTTAATGCAAGACACGTTACAGAATGTTTTATCAAGTTTGTTTCATCCGACTCAGGACTGATAAACGTTGAACAGAGTCCGGATTTCTTTTCAGGAAATCCTGAACTTGAAACTTCTGTGAGCTTTGGATCACAAAGCTCTTCCCCCTGTGGACATGTGAGGAGTTCTGGACTGCTCGCTTCAACGTTTTCCCTTTGCTGCATGTCATGTGGCTGAAACTCAGGAAGGTCCACATCCAACACTATTGTAAACACTTTCTTTGGGGTTACATCAGCATCCTCATGGCATTTCTCTGTTTCTTGAGCGTCAGTAACGGCCTTAACCGACTCTGATTGTGCATCGTAAGGCTCTGCTCCCTGAGGACATCTGAGTGCATCTGGATCAACGCTGTCATCTATCTGCATGTCCTCTGGCTCCATGTCCAACACTATTGTAAACACTTTCTTTGGGGTTGCACTGATGTCTTCACGTTGTTCCTCTTGTTCTTGACCTGTAACTGCCCTAAATGTCTCTGATTGAAGGACAGACGCATTTTCAGGGGCAGAAACGGTGAAGTTTCCTGGCTTTGTCGCTGAAGATCGAACCAGGGATGTGGCGCAGTGTTCTGAGGTGATTTCCTCCATATTGTCTGTCCTTATAGCTGACAATTCTGAGTCCTGTGTTGAGGTAGAGTCTTCCTGCAATGGTTCAGTGCTCTTTTGCTGAGCTGTTAAACTCTTGTTGAGAGTAAGGAGCGAGTCTGACATAAAAGGCTCTGTGTTATTTCCAGATAGTGTCATGTGCCCATTGCTTAAAGGATTGCTATGAGTGTTCAATGTACTAGTACCAACCTTTGGCACGGGACAAATCTTTAGGTTTATTTTTGGTGGAGTTGATGTTAACTGTTGTGATTTTTCTTGGGTTTTTGATTTGAAAGTCTCTGGAATATCTGCACATGAGAACTGCTCGTTGTCTGTTGCAGAAAGGGAAGGAGAGGCAGAAGGACACAGAGCTGGAGTGTCATCAGGAGAAGCTAAACGTGGTGCATCACTTTCACGTCCAGCTTCTTTAACATCTTTGTCCAATTCCACTTCACAATGACCTTGACTGACCTGCGAAACCACAAAATCCTTGTTTTATCATCATCATTATGTCTAATGGTACAAGTCTGTGAGTGAAGAGAAACTCACCAGGCCTTTAGTTAAGGTTTCAAGCACAGGTGTGCTTTTATTGAGAGCATCTGAAGCACTTTTCTCCAGTTTCTTTGACACTTTTTTCCCCAGACAGTTTCGAAGAAAGTCTCGTTCAGAGAGCACCTCACGAACTGCTTGTTGATGCCACAAACCTTCATCCAGAGCTGCCTGTAAGACCACAGACAGACATATAAACACATATTCACAAGTAAATTATATTTAAGAATCTAAGTATTCAAAATGTTTTGGGATTATTAATGTAAGTTGTGTGAACAAGAGAAAGGGCAACTAGCACAACCAGTGCTCTGACAGTTTCGAGAGTCCACAGACGTGTTAGTACATCTGTGACGCTGTACATGAACAGCAGGCTTTGAGCTAAATGCTAACATGCTCACAATGGCAATATTAAAGCACAGATTTTCAGCGGGTTAAACAATGAAATGTGTGATGTAGCGCTGAGCAACGTGGAAGTTGGGGTTGGGTGCTTGTTCTGTTTTTAATTAATATTTTTTTAAAATAGCGGCCTGGTCTTAAACTTTTTCAAATTATAGCTTTCAGTGTTAAACACTAAACTGTGAAACTCTGAAAACATTTGAGGCGAGAATTATGCAATTCAGTAACAGCATATTGATTCACAATTGATCAGCACTCCCTAATGTGACAGTTTAATCTGAGTTTTGTGAGCATTTTCAAATCTGGGCCGGTGACCCTCGTCTGTCAGTCATCTTATCGACCCTGCTCCGTATTAAGTAAATGGTTTTGACTGGTCTGAAGAGAACCAGGGATGGTGGAAATCTCTGGAGAGTACTGGAGAGATTTAAAATCTGGGCTCATGTTGGTGCAAGATGAAAGGTTAACAGATCTCCAAATCCTCTGAGCAATACGCATATACAGAATTCTTTGGCAATCCATTTATTAGTAGATGAAATATGGTGCCGTTAGAGGAAAAATCAGGGGATCACGAGAGTCATTAGGGTGCAAATTTTTGTGCCAATCCATCCAGTAAATGAGGAGATATTTCACTGGAAAGTGGATATTTTGACCTGCTGGTGGTGCAAGATCAAAAAGTCATTCAAAAGGCTTTAGATTTAATCCTCTAGCCACAATGAATGTCTGCACAAAATATAAACCACACAGTAGGTTATGAATCCTCTAACCCGTCTACACAATTGACTCAATGGTCAGATACACAAGCTAAAACAGCACATCATTTTACAATTAATAAAAGGTTGCCAGATATTTCATAGACATTGTTATAATTACTGTACAGTACATAAGCAAACAAAATATTATCATTAAAAAGACTGGCCAAACAGGAATAGCACAATTGGAGTTAGTCTTTCAGAGTTTTTGGCAGTGGCAGATGGTAAGGCTGATGGGAAAATGAGTCACAACATGTTCATTATCTTTTGTCCTGCCACAGACCAAACCTTTGAGAAATTTAGCCACATCCTCCCTGTGAAGACTATTATGAAGAAGAGGAGGCACAGAGGCAGAGAAAGGACCTGTGGCATTTTAAGAGCTGCTCTGCAAAAGATGTTTAAGTCCTGCAGGGTATAAAAATCACAGATTTTTGTCCTAAACCAGAGAGCAAAAGATAATACTACGCGCAGGACAAAATGGGATTGAATTGTTTTGTTTTTTTTGCATCTGTGGAAACTTCTCACTGACTTGAACTTATCTTCCGGGCAACAAATTCAAGGCAACAGACAACAGGATCAAAGCCTGGTTCAAATCGAGCACACTTACATATTTTATTAAACAAAAAAACAAACAAAAACTAAGTAGGACAGAAGACAACCCTAACATATTGTCTGTTTTTAAAGCTTGTTATAAGAATGCATATTTATAGTGTTCTGGTTTTGAATGAAATGATAAATAGACATGTTTATGGACACAGTAGTTTGTTTTACCTGTGTGGATGATGGCGGATTAGCTTGTACCGTTTGACTCCACTTCTGCAGCTGGCTGATG
This sequence comes from Lutjanus campechanus, assembly GCA_027495735.1. NCBI lineage: Eukaryota > Metazoa > Chordata > Actinopteri > Lutjaniformes > Lutjanidae > Lutjanus > Lutjanus campechanus. The sequence goes on along the minus strand of JAJHUR010100953.1, from coordinate 12,195 downwards.
ACCTGTCTAACCCTGTTAGCAGTGTTTTCGGCACACGCTTGCTTCTTTTGTAGAAAAATGGACCTGAGGCTACAGAGAGAGAAGAGAGAGAGAGAGAGAGAGAGAGAGAGAGAGAGAGAGAGAGAGAGAGAGAGAGAAGAGGAAGAGGAGAATTAAATGAGCATTACTATCCCCTTTACTATTTAGCCACTTTTCATTGCATAACTGTGAAACCTTAACTAGGGACTCGTCCTGATTTGTGGCATAAAACAATCTGATTTTGAGCTGGATTTATGTCCATGTTCCTCCACTGGTAAATTACCTATTGATATCTCCATTCTATCATACCAGCAACTGAAGCACTAGATCTACTAACTGGTAAAACTACTGTCTCCTTCTATGCACCTTGGGCAATGCAACGGGCTGAAAAATACCATTACTGTACCTTGAAAGCACTCCCGTCCTTTAACACCTTTAAATTGTTTGCCCTGAAGGAAACATGTTGCAGTTTTACATAATCATTGACTTGAGGTGGATTCAGTTTTGAATATTGCTGGCTCTTCTCTTACTATTTCTCTTGTGTTGCTTTTATGTATTGTTTGTGTTGGAAATTGTTATTTATGTGAAACTGTGAATGTTGCTGTCTTGTATCTCAGTGGGACCTTGAGGAACGTGACCTTTCTGTTTTGAAATTAGATAAAGTACCTGTCAAGGTCTTTGGAAACTGCATCAAGAGTCGAAATGACGCCTGCAGGAAGCGTTTCTTGTGTGACGCTTGACTCTCCAGTTTTCTGCAGGTTGTTAACTCTTGCAGCCAACTGTGTCAGCCTGGTGTCACAATCCTGAGAGAGAGAGAAAATGCTTCTTTGATGATACCGCCTCCTGTGTGAGTGCGTTTAAGACAGGCGTGTGGACAAATCTGTGAACTTGTTATACTGTCATTCAGGGATGAAGCCTCTAACAATACCTGTACTGCATGCCACTGCTGTTTGAGCTGACTGACATCAGGCGACGCCTCACGGTTCTCACACAGATTTCCAACATTTTCAGCCAGTTCCTTAAGTTCTTTCTGCACACAGGAGACTTCTTCCTCCACTTGTTGAACTCCCTGGTTGCTGTTCTCTGTGAGCAGTGCCAGATTTTGTCTGATGCTGCTCTCTACTGCCCTCTTGTGGTTTTGGAGGTCGTCGACTTGCTGTGAGAGGCCGGCCTGGGCCTCGGCGGTGGAACTGGCTGTGATAGAGTCCTTGAGTGTTACAATCTGTGAAAGGTCTTTCTCTGTTTCTGTTACTTCTTGTAACAAAGCCTGAAAAGTGGAGAGAGTGACAGATAAACATGCGTGTTCTCATAAATAGAAATACAATATAAATAGCTTACTTAGGAAATTCACTGCCCTCTTAATAAAAATGTCTGTTTTAATGCAGAAGGAATGTGAAATAAACAATATAAGAGAGCGTGTATGTGATTCACTGGGTCAGTTTACTAAATGGACATCACCTGCAGAGCTGCTACATCAGTGATCAGTCCAGCTGAGCTTTCTTTCTGGGCTTGACAGGCTGACATCCTTTCCTGCAGGGATGTCAATTTGCGGTGGCAGTCCTGCAGTAACTGGCCAAAATGTTCCTCATTACACACACCTTCCTCGAGGCGGGAACACACACCCTGTGGACATTTCAGACACGCCAAGCTGCAGTCGGATGAATTATCATTTCACAGAGTTATTGTGATTATACAAACCAGGTGGTTCTCTGCCTTTTTTTTGGTCTGATATTCTCCTAAATCCCGAACATTAATCGGTCTTGGGGTGTATTTTCAGCAGCACAGAGGCCATAGATTCTAACTTGCTTGAACCTCATTTAGATAAAGGATCAATGAGTCAGGCAGACCAGACTAACATATTAATCTGAATAACCCTTCTGTACCTGCACTCCCTCTGATATAAAGGGACGAAGAGGGGGGATGGCAGGTTAACAAGGGGATGCATTACGTTCATTTTGCCAACAAGGCAGATGATATCCCCTCTAATATTGCCTATTGATTTAAACAATTTATCCTTTGTTTAGCTAACTCTTTCAACCAGTTATCTTTATGTTGAACTAAACATTTCATCTGTTTACTTTTAGATAATCATTTATTCTCATAGTCAGCAGCTAATTAAGCTGTTTATACATTACTTTTATATAATTTATACCAGTTTATCCAACTTTTTCAACTGTTAATATATTATTTTTAGGTAATCATGCAGTCTAAATGGCAACATGTGACAGAAGTTACAACCTTTAAACAATTTATCTATGAGTGTTAGATAACGAATTTTGACTCACTTTAAATATTTCACTCATATCCATTACTTTTCACTAACTTTGTCAGCTGTTTATCGATTATTTTTGGTAATTACTTCAGCTGTTTATCCTTTACTTTTGGATGGGAATCACTGTACTAAACCATGATTATCAGTTTTATGAGATGTTTTACCTTCAGCTCTGCCATCAGTGACGAGCAGCAGGTCTCCAGCTCATCAGAGGACTTGTTCCAGACGGTGTCGCTGGTTCGTTCAGCCAGCTGCCTCCTCTGCTCAGCCAGGCTGGTGAGAGTTAATTGCACGGATTCAGTCTCATCCTGCAGTTGACGGGCTAGAAGGCAGATTTGTCGGCGCTCGGCTGCGCCAGGCCAGGGGAACGAAGCGGGGAGCTGAGCAGCTCTGTGCTGCAGCTCCTCTACTCGGCGACAGGCCTGCTGTCTCTGGTCCAGGTAGGAGGAGGTGAGCTCTACATCAGGTTGTGGGACACTGAGGCACCAAGAGAAACAAAGAGAGAATAACAAACCATTTGAAATTCACGCACTACTACAATTTCACTAGAAATCCTGGGGTGGACAAAGTGGGTAGTGAATGGCATTAGACAGTGCAGCAGTTTGGTCTGCTGTCATGATTGCTGTGACCCCTGATAGTCTATGATGTACCTGTTTCAAAGGTATTAAAGCTTGAGAGAATGATTAGCTATTACATTAGAAGGTGGATTGGAGTTGCATGCTGCCTCAGTATTGTGGGCCTGTGTGGAAAGGAGAGTGCAAATGTGCAAAAGTAGGGCTGCATATGACACTATTAGAGTATAATCATGAAGCAGTATGGACTACCGCGCCAACAGGGAGGGAGTGGAACCCAAGGGAGACAGTTTTGCTGGCTAAGGCAGCACTGACTCAGACATTAGGATACTGTAGGGCAGGTAGAGCATGGGCGTGGGGCGTTTGGACTAAGAATAACAGAGGCTACATGGAGCAAAACAACTGCAGTGGACAGGAGGAAACTAGTTTGAGAGGAATTTCAGAGGCAAGAACAGGCAGCTAGATGTGCATGAGGAGTCTCTGAGGCAAAGCAGGGCCAGTGGATGAGTTGGGAAGGTGCAGCAAGATTGAAATTTTGCTGGAGAGAAGCATGGGGCACGAAAGCAGGCAGGATTAGATTCATGTGAGGGGCAATTTATGATCTCCACAAAATCTTAGAAAATATAAAGGCATGGACCCTGCATGCTGATGTGTTCGATAGCAGCCACTGAGATTAAATGCTCACAAGGAAACACAGTAGATGTAAAAAAGAAACAAGATGGGATACTGTTTTTTCGTGAGAATGAACACGTGAGCAAAAAGGCAAGATGTAGGGCAGTGGTTCCCAAACTTTTTCCTGAAGGGAAGGATCCCTTTTCTATCACCAAATTAAATGACGACCCTGGACTAACAAATAGTGAACACAAGAACTGCAGGAAGTTTATATAAAACTACTTTTGAGCAGGTTATTTCCTAATTAGTGCATCAGAGATAAGTGTTCCTGTTACTTTTAGAAACATTTTATACAATTCTGTTTGATTTATGTATTTATTTTATTATTTCAATACTCAATGTTGTACAAATTCAGTGTTTTTTTTCTCCCTTATGCTCGGCTATTGTTCTTTTAGCTCTCTGGTTGCTTTAATTGCAGGACGAGGCTGTTCAACTCCGTAAGGCTCAGTGACTGTAAGCTTGCGCTCAGGTCTACACCACGCCCTCGTCCCCTGAGTTTTTTAGGCTTATATCTTAAATAATAATTTAAACTTTACTTTACTTTAGTGTTATTCACTGAAATGAATGAGATTCCACATATATAAATACCCCTTTAAATCATGTAGACCTTGCTACCTCCCTATGAATCTTTGGTGACCCCTATTGGGGGACCCCCAGGTTGGGAATCAGTGATGTGGGGCAATTAAAGGCAGGGAGAGACTGCAAAATGCAGAGGATATTCACTGCAGGATCTAGTGATAGGTCAAAACATGAATACATTGCTTCCATAGAAATACTAACCCTACTTTTGACTTCATACTGACTTAAGATTTACAGTTGTTCAAACTTATCCATGTTGATCAAGCTTAAGTTTCTGCTTTATCTGTCATCACCACTCACCTGTGACGAGGCTGAACTGACTGGAGAGGATCCTTCCACGGCTCATCTGTTTCCTGAATGTCCTGTTTCAGGTCGTCTCCATCACGCAGACCGTGGCTCAGACTGTTTCCAGTAACTCTGAGCCCTTCAAGACGAGCCTCTGCTGCTGCATTTACCACCGTCTGAAAAATATGTCAACAGATTAGTTATTTAACTCTTTCCACTGCAATCGCACCAATCGGTCTCTGCACAGACTGAAGAGTGTGTTGCTGATTGTCTATTTAATCTGTGCAAACTGACCTGCCGTTCCAAAATGTTTTCTACAACAAACAGACACTCCTTAGTGAAGAACAAGTAGAAACAAATGCACCTGAAAAGATCAGATCTGTGTGACCACGCCTTCATATGACATTAGTCACCACTGTAACACTACCCACTTTAGCAGAGGTGTAAAAGTAAAATACTCTGTTACAAGTGAAAGTCCTTCGTTGAAAATGCTACTTAAGTAAATTGTGCAAGTATAAAAGTAAAGTAAGCTGAGTAAGTAAAGTTCTAAAGGTAAAAGTACTCAATACAGATACAGATACAGATAAATACTATTAATTTTGCCTCACTATAAAACGTCCGAACAGGTGCTGGGTTCATGTGATTCAGACTAAAGGAGTTTAAGGAGTTTAAGGAGTTTATATTCATAGAAATCACCTGTTGTGTCTTCAGTCAAATGGCTCACGTTCAGATTTGTTGCAGAGTGTAGTTTGCCAGATGTGTAGAGAACCTGTTCTCTTACCTGAGTACTGTGAAGTTTCGGCTCTACGGGACTCTGGATGTCGAGGTTTTCACGAAGTGGAGAGTCAGCAGCCTGTCTCAGAACTCCAACCGAGGGTGGAGTGGACTTTGTGGAGTCACGCAGCAGGTTGGTTTGAAAGTTGTTGTATCGTTCCAGCAGTTTGCTGCTCTCTTCCACCAGAGCACACTGCTGGAGTGTGCTGCTCTGTAAGGAAGACACCAGCTGATGGAGGGCCTCTGTCCTCAACCTGCAAGGGAAAATATGCTCAGTTACACATTATTTACACTTGTAAGCGTTAGTGAAGGGGCCTAAAAGTGAGCATTGTCTTTGTTAGGTTACCAAGGATTAGTTATATTTTTTTGGCATTTTTGCCTTTATTTGATAGGACAGCCAGAGAGTAGACAGGAAACAGGGCAGAGAGAGAGGGGACGACATGCAGGAAAGGGCCGAAGGCTGGAGTCGAACCAGCAGCCGCTGCAGAGGACTAGCAGCCTCCATACATGGGTCGGACGCTCTACCAACTGAGCTTAACGTCCGTCCCACCCGTCTTTTGTTTGCTTCATTAAACTGTCCACCTATTGCAGATGTCTTGTCTTCCTGAATTCTTACTGTTTTCTACGACCTCCTGGGTCTAACTGAACAGACTTGAACCAACCTTATCCTTTTAATTTTCTATATTTTGGGAAATGTTGCAATCATGCAGTGAGAATATCACCTGTAGCCTACTACAAACAAATTAAAGAGTATATCCCCTTTGCAAACTGCCTGATAACACGTCATATATAAACATAAAGTCATAAAGTCTTTGGTTATTTCCAGTCAGACCTGGACAGCATATATCTGAAATCAGAAACAAGTTTACCTTTGCTGAATTGAGTCCTCTTGCAGGAGACTAAGATCCTCCTCCTTTGCTGCTTTTTCCTCAGCAGCTCGTAACCACTGTTCCAAATGCTCGCTCCCTTGTTGCAGCCTACAGGATATATACAGTATGAATGCAGGCGTGACAAAGACACATATGCACAGTTTTGACAACACATTGTAGATTAAAGTGATATGAAAGTGAATAAATGGCTCTTCTGCAGAATACATGAGTGACTTCAGAAAACAAGTTGAACTCGTCCTGCAGAGTTTGAACTGTATGAATCTCTGAGACTGCTTGTACACAAAGCTTGTGTCTATTATTGTTTCAAGGATAAGTCTGGTGATATTCTGTATTTTCTTTATTGTCAATAAATCCCACGAAAAGACCAAAACCAACAATGAATTCATCCTACCAACAACTTTTTCCTGTATAGCCAGACTTAAAAATATTTTATTCCTTTGTGCCACTGACCTCCACTGTTGCATCACTGCATCAGCGATCAACACTGTTGCACTGGATGACATGTTCTTATTATATATTTACCATGAACATCAGCACTGTAGTTCATTTTGAGTTAATCCCACATACACTGTCCTGTTGCCGTAATTATTCAGGAAAACAATGAATCAGCTGCCAAAATTAGTCCCCACAAAATGCACCATTTACTCCTGTTTGAGCCTTTTTTATAAAAATACAAGCATATATTTATGACCTGTTTTCAAAGCTTTATTTTAGGTCTTCATTTATAATGAATGGACTTGGGTGGAGCACCACAGGCAGCCTCTTTGTTTAGGATTTATTGACAAAAAAAAGAATAATTTAAATTGATTTGCAGTGTTGATATACAGCACTGTGAATATAAAGATCCAGCACACAATATGTAGATTTTTTATGTGTAAACTTTCAAAATGTCTGTTTTCCTTTTGCTGTCTTGATTTTGTAAAATCTCTAAAATCATAAGATAATTTAGAATAGGCCAGAACATGAAACACACATGGCATGAAAATTATTAATATCTGACATCATCTAAAGTATTGCAGCTGATTACTTTGAGTGACGACACGCACTATGTTTTTTTGTCACACGGTTCTTTCAGACTCAAATCTGGTTTTGGCTGCTTTGTTTCTTTGTGCAGATCCCCTGATGACAACCTCTGAAACACAATGAAGTGATCAAACACCTATTAGGAAAAAAAAAACAAACAAAAAAAAACAGAGAGCTTCTGAACAAGCTCCTGAAATACCTGCCCAGCAGCTCAGTCATGCTCTCATTATAATGTCTAAATGCTGCATGTTATGTTGAGAGATGTGTGTGTATGTATGCTACACGGTTCAGAAGAGATATTAAGAAACACTTGAAACTTGAACCCGAAACATCTAAGCATGATGTGTGTTACCTGTCGAGAGCCTGGATATTCCTCTCAGTCTGTTCTTGCACCTCAGTGAAGAGCTGATGGGTGTTTCTGACTTTGTCCTGCAGCTGAATCCCGTCCGCAGACAAACTCTGCAGGCTGTCTGGACTCGCTATGGAGGCCAGAACACGCAGATCCTCCAGCAAACTCTCCGCCTGCTCATCCTGAGTCTGGAGATCGAAAAGTAGATCCTGGACAGGAAAATAAGTCACTGTTGGTGATTAACATTATACATACATACATACATATCAATATATAATGTTGACTTAAGTGTTTAGAGCCACTATGTGTACAATGGACAGGACCCCAAGCTTCGTGTGTTTGACTAGAATAATGTTGAGATGTATTTTATATGTATTTATAACACATATCTATCTCATTTAAGTGCTCACCTTAAGTTTAGCAAGGACTGTTGCAACATCTGACCCACTGAGCGTGAGGAGGGAGTCCTGAATCTTCTGGAGGGAGTTAAAGCATTCAGCCATCCTGGCAGTAATTTGTCCCTTTGCAGCCACCGTCTGCCTGTAAACATCCTCAGCTTCAGAAACAAGCTCCTTCAGCTGCTCTATCTTCTTCCTCGTCTGAGTCTCCACAACCTAGATGAAAAATAACAATAATAATAATGATGAAGAGACCGGTCATCAAAGTTTTTCAGTTGTAGCATCAACATTAACAGTTCACTCAATCTGTTCTGGACTTTAACCTTTTCCAACTGTAAACTGACCGACAAAGTGCTGCCTAACAGTCTCAAAAGTCATAAAGTCAGTTGGAAGGTGCCAAAACCTGTATAAATTGAAATGTTCACTGTCCTGTGGTAGTAAACAGGGTTATACAAGTTGAAAATTAAACCAGAACTATCCCATGTGCCAGCTTTCAGCCTGAGACATCCTAACCCTGAACAGAAAACTAAACCATATGCTGCACCTGCAGCTCCAGAAGAGCCTCCGTGCTTTGAAGCAGCGCCTGAATCTCAGTGGTTCTTCGGTGGAAACGCTCCATATTCTCCTCTTGGGCCACAATCTCGTTCTGGAGACAGTTAAAAGGAGATCATGACTGAAGAAATCTGGAGAACATTTAACTTCCATGACAACAGCCCAAACAGGTCTGAACTGAAACAGGAAGACAGTTTTACCCGCAAGATGCTGATGTCTTCCTCTGTCTGAAAGGATGGAGACTGAGTAAATACTGTCAGTTTATTGGCAGTCCAGCTCTCCACCTCTGCTTCCAGCTGGAGGACACCGTCCCACAGATTGAGGCCACGGTGCAGGTTTTCAATGTAGGAGTCTGTTCTTTCTGATATCTGCAAGAATTTGAGTTGCAATGAATGCTAGTGCTCAATCATCAATAAAGACCTTAGACCTTATTTGTGTAATATATCCTGGTTTAGTAACAGCAGTTAAAAGATCTAAGAAATACACTCTCAATTGAATAATCTGCATGAAAACCAGAAAGATATCAAGCAAAAAATATTCCTGAAACTGAATTATAATGAGAGGTGTCACAATTTATTTTCTTCTGTGATACATATTTCTGAAAGTCTACACTTAAACATCTTTCATAAACATTTTGTCTACTGTGTTGACTGCAAAGAACTGATGTATGTCATTTCACTAAAATGAGAAATACTCAACAATGAATAATTTTCACAAAAAAGGCAAAATAATCATGCAAAAACATTTTCTGAGACACAAAAAAGTGTACGAAAAAGCAAACAAAGAAAAAGAAAACAACCACATCTGATTTATTTAAAAACGGTACAAAGCTCCGTAAGAAAAACAGTGAGTTGAAACTTTAAAATGACTGAACTCACATCCAGCCAGCGGTCCATGAGAGCATCCGCTTCACTGTCAAACGGGATGATGGTGCACTGTGGGATCTGACGTAGGTGAGTGTGAAGCTGCCTGCACACGGTGCGAACCTCCTCTATGCTGTCGCCAAGGCCGTTCAGCTCCGCTTTTGTTTCCTGGACCTGAGAAACCACACACACACACTAATTTACACAAACTTACACAAACTTACACAGTACATATATGTAAAACACACTCAATAAAGAAGCAGAGGCAATGATTTCCCAGGGATGCAAATAATTCATATTTTTGTCTATACTGTTTTCCTTCTTCACGTTAATTAAACTGTGGTGGTGTACCTTAGTGTGCAGCCTCTGCAGGTGGTCTCTCCTCAAGTAGGAGGCTGGTTCGCTGATGGTGCTTTCTGCCCTCTGCAGTGTCCCACTCAGCTCACCACGAATGCCCTGAAACCTCCTCAGCAGCTCTGTTAGGACTTTACATTGATCCAGCCTGTAAGTGATCCATACACACAAACTCAGCGAACAACCACACCTCGTAGGAGTAAATCACAAAGGAGTGAAACTGCTCTCTTTACCGTTCAGTTACAGCTTTCGTCACCTCCTCCCAGACTTCCTCCACCTCTTTGGTTTGACTCGCGTCAGGGATTCCTGATGGTGAAGATGTTTCTTGTATGTGCTGCAGCTCAGCAAAGTGGCCAGCAAGACGACTTTCCAGCTCAGTTAGGGCACGTGTCCTGCAGCCGACGACACATACGTTAGTTTACTGAGTCACTCGTGGACACGGGGGAGCATAAGAGAGGTGATGGAGAGAAATGTAGTTTATCTGACATTTGTTAAAAGTTATTATTGTTTAAACATAGTTGGAACACCAGTTAGGAAATGTTGAGATAATAAAATAAAATTGTAATATTCCCCAAGTAAAAGCAAGATAAAACTCAGTTAGCTTAAGTCTGTCCCTTAACTTTCTTTGGGGAACTTGACTATTTCAGCCATTTTATTTGATCTGGTTGTACCTCTGTTGCAGAGCAGGCAGGGTGGGCTCCTGTAACCCCAGCTGCTCAGCGGCTCCCTTTATCTCCCTCAGTGTTCCCAAAAAGGCCACTCTCCTCTGGATCAAACTCTCCCTTTCTTCTTCATCTTTCTTCACCTGGCTGCTTCTTCTTCTTCTCTGCTCATTGGCTTCCAGCCTGCTCCTTGTGGCCTCCATCCCTGGCTCCTCTTCCATCCTGGTTGGAGTGGGATGCTCCTGTTCCTGTGGTGAATCATTCCCGGTCCTCGTCTGACAAGTCTCCACAGGATTCAACTCTCCATTCTCCTTTCCCACTGGAAACGGTTCGTCTTTTCTCTCCCTCTTCCTGGCTCTCGTCAGCTCCACATGCACAGCATGCCGGGATAATGACGTCAGCACATCCTGGCACGTCGCTGTTGCGCCATCCATGGTCAGAGTCATCCCCGCTGCCTTTAAAGAGCTGTCAACACGATCAGATTGTTCCGCAGCAGTCTGCAACTTCTGCTGCACTGCTGCCTGCCAAGAGCGCCTCTCCTGCTCCCAGTCCGCCTCACTCTGCTGTCTGCTGGGGTCCTGGCCTGCCAGCAGCGTTGGGATCTCAGCTTTGACTTCCCTTGCTGTGGCGAGGAAGTGATCCAGGGCCTGGGCAGCTGACTGAACGTCCTCCAGCTGCTGTCTGAGCTGCTGCAGATGATGGACACTGCTGCTGAGAGCCAGGCAGAGGGGTGAAGGGGATGTGGCTTCTGGCCCACGTCTTTCCTCTTCAGTAGCTCGTTCTGATAGCTTCCTCATTTCAGACCCCAGTCTGTCGTCCATCTCCTGAGTAACACAAGAGGGATTCATGATGATATTCACATATTTCACTGTCAGAATTTAAGTTTTAATTGTTTGAAAAAAGCATAGATGTACCTTTAAATCAGACACTAGCTGCGGAGCAGCCAAGGTGAAAGAGGAGATATCCACAGATTGTCTGAGGATCTGGTCCAGTTTTTCTGTGATCAGCGTCATCTGGTCATCTGCAGACTCCATCAGGTCTGCAGTTTTCTCCACAGACGTCATCCTGATACAAACCAAAGCAAAAACAACTTTACTTGTTAGAATTAGTTGTTAGATTTATATGATCAGTTTTAATTGGATGCAGTGTATTTGTGTAGAGACTTCTATATTTATGGCATATGTGATTAATTAAAGTCACATAAGCTGTATTTTATGTAACCAGAAATTATTACTATGATACTTTTAACTTGACGTCCATGAGTTGAGACGACTGAATACATCCTGTTTGGACTGTTGAGTATCTGATATAAAGTTCATCAACCCATTTTATTTGTATTTCATATTTTTAGATTGATCTTAGTTATTACTTTCATCAATGTTTATTTTATTTAGTATTATCTTATCTTTTTTTTTTTATTATTATGTATAGTAATTAACTAACTCCATCTGCTGTTAAATATTATGTATTATGACTTCAAGCTCCAGAGCGAAATGGTCCTTGAGATGCAATGTTTTTGAGGTCAAAAATTACATTTGATTATATTTAGAGTCCTGAAATGATTTGTATCTGATAGCATTAATGATTAAAATGATTATGTGGCGTGTGACACAGATTTATTTTTTTCAGTCTCAGTTTTTTACTCTAGTTTATTTTATTTTGCTCATTTCACTGCATACTTTACAAAACCAATTTTTGTAAAAACAAGAAATACACTGTAACCTAAACTACTTATACTCAAGTCTTTTATTAACCAGTGTCTTTCTTCATAATAACATAACTTAAATACAGATGGGTTTTTTCTTTTTACAGATCACATAAAAATTCAAAACTCAACTCTATTCTAAGTTGATAATGTCCCATTATTTTTTCTCTATAAACTGTCTTAAATTGAGCAACATTTGAAATCATTAGAAAGATCGCTAACAAGGC
>JAJHUR010100952.1:0-34986 GCA_027495735.1 Lutjanus campechanus | reverse complement strand
GTCCTTTAATATTCCTCTGACAGTCAAGGGGAGAACTTTCTCCAAATTATTGAACTTAGGAGATGTAATTTTACAGCGCATTGTAGTTTTCTATTAAGACTCCACCAGCAGTTTTAGGGTGTTGGAGAGGCTGCAGCTTGCTGTTAATCAGAGCGTAGGGAAAGGAGTGGAATGGATCTCTAATCACCTAGACTGTAATCACCTCATACATCACCGAGGCACACTGGCAAGGTGAGAAACACACACTCATGTGAACATGTGAATATATGCACGTATGTCAACAAGTGCACATAAGCACAAAGCATGTATACTGCACATACATACAGCTGCTGACATGGTAGGAGAAAAGGTCACTTTCTGAATGACTTTTGGACTTAAGTCCATTCATAACAAAATATTCTTCTTCTCTGAAGGGTATCATCACCAGTTTATACCATTAAAATGTTTTTATTTTACTTTTTGCATCACATGGATCATTCAGTCCTCACAAACATTTTGTAATCAAACCTTTTAAAATTGACTTCTAACTTAAGGCAGAGCTAATCAATATTTTTTACTCTGGCTCATGGCAATGCATATTGTTAAAGTGGTGCTAACAGTGCCAAACCACACTAATTCTGAATGTCCCCTCAACTCTAAGGAGCTTTTAAAGGAGCAGTGCGTAAGATTTAGTGGCACCTGGTGGTGAGCTCACAGATTGTGAATGAGTCACCTCACCCTCCCCTTCCAAACATGTATGAGACCTACAGTGGCTGCGAAACTCATGAAAAACATGAAAGGCCGTATCTAGAACCAGTGTTTGGTTTGACCACTCTGGGCTACTGTAGAAACATGGTGGTACAACATGGAAGAAGACCCAAACACTGCCATATTTTGTCAATAAATCCAGTCTTACCTTTAAGTCTCCTTCTCTTGTTTTGATATTTCTGATAACAAATTTGATTCCAGTCAACATTGTTTCCAGCCACAGCAGGCAGTCAGCTCTAGCAACAGACAAAGTTTGTGGTTAGCTTGTGCACCATTTACAGTAGCATGAAACATTAAGGAGCTAAAACGTGAAACAAATATATTTAGTTGAGACCAAAACTGAGCTAAAATCATGGAGAGAATGTTGGACTTGCTGGATCTGCTACATGTGTAAATAGGAAACTGTTTGCTAACATGTTAGCAAAACTGCCTCAAAAGCAGTAATTTCTCTGATTTTTAGTTTGATTTTCTGGCCAAGAGCTCAGTTTCACAACTTGAAATAATAAGATTTTATGGACAATATAGATTCATATATCCCAATACAGTTACCTCTGTATACACTACCTGCCAAGCAAGAAACAGCAGACAAAGTTGGTAGTTAATTTCTGGACATAGTGAAACATTTAAGAGCTAAAATGTTCAGCAGATCAAAAAGCAAAAACAGACAAAGACAGAGCTAAAAACGGCAAAGCAAAATTTGTGTGATTTTTGGCATGTTGTCCTGCCCTCTAGTGGCCAAAAGCTCAGTTTGGCAACTTTAAATAATAGTTTTATGGAGAATAGAGATTCATGCATTAGATTTAGTAAACATATCACTGGGCAATATATCAATATAATATAGACATCATCATATGTACTAAATATTGCCATAGATTTTGGATATGGTTATATCACGATATGTTCTGCTAAGCGTAGTCTTTTCCTGGTTTTAAAGGCTGCATTACAATAAAGTCATGTAATTTTCTCATAGTTCCAAACTCTAGCTGTTCCAAATTTTTGCTTTTATCCACTTAGCCATTATATTCACATTACTGATGATTATTTATCACAAATCCCATTGTTTTAATATTTTGTGAAAGGACCAGTAGTCATACTGACAATAGTGTTGTAATATCAGTTTATAGATATTTGGTCAAAAATATGGTGATATTTGACTTTCCCTACATTGTCCAGCCCTGATACTTAATATTGGATATTTAATTTAGAAACTACAGCACACTCAGATTAATGCTGCACAGAGGTGGCTGAAACACAGTGTTAACACATGCACAATTTTGAGTTCAGTAAGATAAATGGTAATTACCATGACTGACATCCAAAAAAGCAAATAATTAGAGTTGTTTGCAGTGCCATTTTAGAAAGAATATTATTGTACTATGATGCTGCTCTTTGAGGAATTGAAGACTTTTCAATTATTTTTTTTAATTCAAAAATCAAATAACATACACACATATACACATAAAAAAACAATGAAACAGAAGGCTGAAATTGTTTTACCATGTTATATTTTAATTTCTGCAGAGACAAAAATGACAAGCAATTTATTTACACAAACCTGTACAAAAGCAAATTAAATTATGTAAAATATCTCATAAATAGAAGTGGACTTGCGTTCAATACACTTTGCCATGTTCAGCTAAGCTGCGTGCATAGTGACTCATATTAAACGATGATAAATTTGTTCCTCAATTTCTATATCAACATCCAAGTCGCAGGACAAATAGTAATGGTTAATATTACAAATCTCATTACACACTGTGAAGGCTATATGAATAGGGGAGAGTGCGGACTGAACACACACCTCGGGGCAGCGAGATACAAATGTTTTAATGGCAGGTGTCGCGTATTTCATGGGAAAAATCCAAACGTACACCACCAGAATATTAGAAAAAAAACAGTAACTGAGTCAGAAATGAACTTGTGTGCACTGTGGGGAGTGTATTTGTAGAATTGGCATTCTTTCTTTCATGTCTTCTCTTTTTACCTAAGGTTCACACTACACAGTCTTTGTTTTCATTTCTTCTGATCGAGAAATTCAAAGCATCACCTCGCAATATCATAGCAAACACCGCACCGCTCTTATTTGTAGAACAGGGTTTCATCACCTCCTGATATGCATATACCGTAAGCTCGCGTACGAGCGTTGTGTTGCTCGGCACATCCTGAGGTGTGTGTTCTGTCAGCTCCTCTCCCTTGCAGCTCCCCCCCCCCGCCCCCCACAACACTTCTTCTTCTTCCACTCCTCCCTAGTAAACCGTCACATTAGCATTTTTATCTCTAGGCTCCCTCAACTCTCAGCAGTCAAATGTCTCCAAGCATTTTTTTTCTCTTTTTTTTTACCCCTTCTATCTTTCTATGCTTCTATATTCAGCCCTAGAGCTTGTTTCATGCACAAATAAGGTTACTTGACCTCTGATGTCATACATGTACATGAGTGGAACACGACAAAAAATCCATTATATCATTATTATTACTACCAACAAGCAACTTTTTGAATGTACCTGTACTCATTCGGTAATGCACTATGCTAGGAATGGATATTTCAACAAGATAATTGAACCCAGTGAACGATAGCCATTTGAGTATTGACATTTGACTGGTTTTATCCTTCAAGAAGCCTTTGACATCATGGGATTTCATCTAAGATATGCAAATGTATTTCAGTCCGCTCTTAAATGCCACCCCATCTACTTTTTGTAAGCATGTTTAGTGTTTATGCACCATTCCAAACCAACATTAAATCATACCAATTGGTATAAAAAGGCACAATTGCATATTTGCATTCACTCTAGTATTTTTTATGTTGTTTTTTTGTTTCTTTTTTCAGAAGCACTCTAAATATACAAAGTGGCACCAGATAAAGAAAAAAAGTAAAACACGTAGTACATTGTCATGATCATTTCCACGGTTTCGACTGTTATCGTGTAAGAAATCAATGATTAAAAAAAAAAAAATACAAGATGAAGATAAAAAATCTGCAAATCTCATGGTATAAAGTTGGTGGAAATGAAACAAGAGGTTTGTGTGGTGATATAAGAGACATAGATGAGATTTAAGTATGAAAAATGTAAAAAACAATAAAAAGAACAACAGTATGGTCTTAACTGATGTACTAAGTTGTACTACATGTTTCTTTAGGTATAACAAAAGCAAGCAACAAGGTGGAGTTCCATGTTTACAGGGAAAACATTTTTTTGTACATTTTGTTTTACAGTTTTTTTCTTCTTCCTTCTCAGTAAGTGAAGTAAGTTCCCATTAAACGTGCAGTAAAAAGTAAATATTTATGTATACAGTTGATAAGTATAGGAGCACTTTCTTTCGAACAACGAGTAAGTACTTACAGACTATAGATTGCCGGAGTGCAGAAAAATCAGCTCCGGTCGAACCAAAGGGGTTTTGCTAACATACAAAAAAGTTCCATTGCATCTGATATTCTTTTGCTTTATTACAGTCATGAGATTTTGCGCCTCGGTAGCTGCGAAAAAGAAACATCACTGTAGACAGGGAGGCACAACATCTCAACATTGTCATGTGTCTGTGTGTAAGTGGTCATTAAAAGCGTCAGCTATGAGGATGTAATGGATGTGTTTTAGTTGAGACATCACATTCTTATCGTTCAATCTCAATCCTTCATTTAAAAAACTCTTTGTGTAATGTAAAGCAAAGTTCTCCCAGAAAGCTATTTTTATGTGTAAATGGGGGAATGCTTCATCCTGTTTGCGAAGCTTTGGTTTCACTTTGACACCATTTTTCTCAGCCTGTAATCCAAAAAAAAAAAAAAGAGAGAGAGAAACCTCCTGGTATCTGCGTGTACGCAGACGGTACAGACGTTGCTTTTTGATTGTTCTCCGTTGAGCTGATTCTTACATTCGTGCTCAAAGATGCCATCAACTATGGAAAGCAACATCTACTAGTGCTAAAAAGGACTCTTGGACAGCCACATGAGGGGTTAATGTCACCTTGAAGGCTTGAGAAGAAGTGAAAAAGAAGTTGATGCTTGTTGGTCACGTATACGTTATGATATTTATTGCTCAGTCTATCACACAACAAAAAAAGAACAGTAAAAAGCTGTCCTTGCAGCTGTTTTTAGGACCAGCTTGGCCATGTTTACGTCCTCCTAAGCCTATTATCGGTGTACATCTACAGTATACACTAAATATAGCCAAAACACACACACTATTTACTGCATATCTGGCCCATACACACATACGATTTCAATTGCACCTCTGTAATTTTAATCTCGGCATGCCACACACTGTGCTTACCCAGGATTTTCAGTCAGTACAGCGCTGACGCCACTGGCCTTCAACAAATCTCTTTTTCTGCTTCTGCCTATGTGTGTGTGATTAAGAAAAACAGGGTATAACAACTTGATATCAACAGTAGCATCCCACTGAGGTGATCCGAATATGCACGACCATGTATACACATGCTTTTCCAGCCAACGCAGGTGATATGTCATGGCTCTGATTTTGCATTTTGTAAGAGGTCTCAACCTCGCCAATCAAAGACAAAGAACGAGAGACTGAGGAAAGGTAGCAAGACAAAAAGGGAATGAGAGCAGTTAGCGTTGTTGCTGTGGTCCAATGTTTATGTACAATGAGTGATGTATGCACTGGTGAGTTCGAATCAGTCAGCATATGTTCCTCACCAGTGCTGTTGTAGTCTGAAGCAAGGTGTTGCAGCAAATTCCATTGGCTCCTATTTCTGTCCAAGACAAGTGTTGCTTTCTGGGCTGAGTATTTAAAGCTTAGTCTTTCCCGTCCTTGTAAGATTTGAATAGTTTTGGTCTCCTATTGAGCGACTTTTATCACAAACAGTCAAAGATGACGGAATCCACGGACAGCTCAGTAGGATAGAGACCATTATGTCCAATATATTGACGCAGCCACTGAACATCATGGCTAGAGTGTTGCAGTGTTCTGAAATTAAAAAAAAGGTAGAACCAGACACACTTTGAAGTCAAAATAGTCCACATGTACAACTTTGTTCCTAGAAAAAACAGAAAAAGAAATTGTTTTTGTACAGTGTCATCTTCAGGGAATGGGGCCTTTCATTGGGGACGGGGGGTAATGCATGCATGTACTGTATATGTAAAATGAGTTGGTTATTGTACAGATTGACTGTCAGGCAGCAGATTGTGTCCCAAGAGCCCGACTCGCCAGTAGAACAGCCTTATCCCAAGTCCCATCCCTGCCCTCAACAGTTTTTCCTCCTCCTCCTTTCTTCCAGGTCATGGCCGGAGTTAGCACTTTAAAAATGGTACTATGTTTATATATCCACTTAGATTTTTCATTAAGGAGCTGTCGTAAAAGTCTTTGGAGAAAGTTTAGTCCTACCTTGTTGAGAACAAGGGCAGCTAAAAGCTTCTAGAGCTGTAACGGTGGTGGCTAAGCAACTATGCTTAGTGTTGTATTAATGCCAGCAGGTGCAGCTCACAGGTACACCTCCCGTCGCGTCAGAGTACCACAGGACGTGGGCTTGTACTCCCCAGTGGGTGCCAGAGGGATCTCCTCGGTGGGGTGGCCCAGCGTCTCCTCCCCGCTTCCTGGCGAGCCATAGGAAGGCGAGCCAAAGGCCTCATAGGAGGAGGAAGAGGAAGCCATCTTCTTGTTGAGCAGGTTGCGATTGCGGTCGCCCATCATGTGAGCGGCAGTGGGGTCTCCGTTGGCCATGGCGGCCATGGCGAGGGTCTCTTGGCTGCCGGGCTGCTCCGCGCTGCTGCTGCCGCTGCCGTTGCCGCTCATGAAAGTGGAAAGCTTTGGTTGTTGTGGGGTGGTGGTTGACTTGGATGGCCGTCGCTCAGGCGACGTGCGCACAGGCATCCAGCAGGAGTCCGAGTGGCCGTACTCGTCGCATTCCCGGGTGCACTTGCCAGTCATGGCTACGTCAGGCAAAGGCCGGGCGTCTAGAGGAGGCAGAAAGAGAAACAAAAGTAAATGATACAGTTTGTTTCACTGAAGTGGGATATTTAATGAGAAACTACCTTTTTTGGCTAAATACATATCCTAGCGCTATGTGTTTGGTCAGCCCGGTTTCAATCCCAACTCGTCAAAAATCAACGATTTGTCACCACCCTTCAGAGTCTCATGCAAACACAGAAGGTACCTGTAACCGGGCTTTTCAAGTCACTTCGAGGTAAATCCATCTGTAATGTTGTGACCTCAAACATGATCTTATCCTAAATCTAACCAAGTAATTTTAGTACCTAAATTTAATTAAGTAGTTTTGTGTCTAACTGTAGCCAAGTAGTTTCTTTTGTCCCTAAACCTAATGGAGTAGTTCTTGTGCTTAACCCTAACCAAAACACAAAAACACAAAAACATTTTTGTGCCCAAATCTAAACAAGTAGTGCATGTACCTAACCCTAACCAAGAGGTTTGTTGTACCCAAACCTAGCCAAGTAGTTTTGTGTCTAACACTTACAAGTAGTTTTGTGCCTAACCCTAACCTAATACTTTTGGTGCCTAAACCTCACCAAGTAGTTCTTGTGCCTAAACCTGACCAAACCTGACTGATACTGCATAAACATTTTTATGCCTAAGCCTAACCAAGTAGTTTTTTTTTAACCTAAACCTAACCAAAAAGTTTTTATACATAACCCTAACCAAGAGGTTTTTGTGTAACCCTAACCAAATAGTTTTTGTGCCAAAACCTAACCAAACTGTGACCATTTCGCAGTGTTAATCACATGTTAAAAGGCTTCCTGGCCGTGAAAGGGTACCTTGTGTTTCAGTATCAGACATTGAGGAGTGGTGACAAATCGTTGATATGTGACGACTTGTGATGAGAACATGTTGGTTTGGTGTGGTATGTGTCACATGATTTGGCTATAATGAATCCCTTAATTAGATGCGTGAATCTGCAGTTTTTCCCTAATGAGGTCATCAACGCATCTGAATGTTAATGGAGAAGGTGAAAAACAACAACAACAAAAAAAAAAGACCAGGCACCTATTGTCACAGCTGATCTAAGTTCTGAATTTTATCATTAGTGAACAGAATTAAGCTCGTACGGATAAAATTGCATGTTTTCATGCAGAACCCATACCACATGACAGAAACAGTAAAAGAAAACAACAATGAAAAGAAGACTCCACTGGCTACGACAACAGCCTCAAACTAAAAAACAGTGGCGTGAATCAGAGTTGAAATAATGTCATGCTTCAAAACGTGTTTGTGCTGAGAGGGGAAGGGAAGGGAGGGGAGGGGGGCAGCGATGGAGAGAGAAGGGAGGAGGTCAGTTTGTGTTTTTCATTTCGCCTTGATCTAAAATTTAAGATGCACAATTAGGCCTGCTCTGTGTATGTCTGCAATGTGTATGTGAGTGAGTATGTTTGTGAGATGGGAGCACCAACAACACCCTATTTTCTTATCTGGTGATTGACAGACGGCAATCACATTCTGATCTAAGTAGCTTAATAGCTTTGTGTGGCTAAAGCGCCCTGATATCCTCTTAAATCCACTAATAGGGGTCTTAACCAATTACCTAGCTAGGAGCTGGCCTCAGATTAACTATGTCTACTGTATTATTGTGGAAAGCAAATTATGTGCTTACAATGCTACACCAGGACAACAGGTTTGACAGATACCCTACTGTCAATGACTACTGTCAAACAGTGCAAGAGTTTATTCCAGTGCAATATGTGAAAGATAATTATCCCAAATACAGCAAACCAAAGCTGAGTAGCTGCCTCAATCTGAGACGAAAACTGTTCAGGCAGGAAGGAAGGAAGGAGTCTACTCCAAAGCCCTGACCGAATGCTTAGACATTACCCAGTGCCAGAGTTAATAAGAGTTCCAATATTATAGAGATGCTATGTTAGATGTAATTTATTCATGACCTGATGCGAAGTATGGAAAACGAAAAATCAAGCAAAAGCGAGGGTGAGTGCAAACCAAGCCAAGCATGCCTTTGCCCATAGTAAAAAAAAGAAAAGCAAGAGTTTGGACCATGGCTTACTTTTAATGCTCTTTTTCTCCTGTAAAAGAAAAAAATAGAACAGAAATCACTCTTTATGTTTCGCAATTATGTAATAATATATAATGTTTATAATATACTGCATGAGAAACCTTGAGCAGCATTTTAAAACTGTAACTAAAAGACACAACAGCACCAAAACAGTGTTATGCAGAGCAGACACATGACTGAGGACACAATGCAGCCGAGACAAGGACAGCAAAGAAAGTGGAGACAGGAAAAAACAGAATGAGAGTCCTCTGTACTGTAGTCCTACTGATTTGAGTTTTTAATCAACAAATGAATCACTCGTGTTGCTATGAATGCCTCTCGGCAAAAATTTGACATTACCTCAAGAGTGCCATTCCTTTACTTTACTAAATACCTATTAGAATCCATTTTCTTGTCACAAATTACCTTTGTCAAGCATCAACTGATGATTGCCAGTCAATATAATAATATAGCCAATGCCTCAGGGAGCAACTGCCACTTGATAGAAAAATCAAATAACTTTTTGTCATTAGTGAGCCCAAACAACTGAGCAGTTCTGTTTAATGAAATGTAAATAGCTAAATAAATGAGGAGAAAGGCACGAAAATAAAACAAAATAGACAACAGTTAACATGCCAGCTGATGTGGTGAAAATGATAACAGTGGCTATGGATGATGGGAGCACGGGAGGAGAGACGTCTTTGTCTCCCTCTCCCTCCTTTTCTCTGTCTCAGCTTGACAAACACAGCCGTCAACGAGACAAGCGGATACCAGGTACTGATTGCCTTGCTCATTTACACCTATGATTGAGCCATCAGGCTACCCACAATGCACAGCGGCTCTCACGAGGCCTCGGCGCCCTGCCCCTGGATGCTCATCCCAATTGCCTCCTCAACCTGGTCACATTCAAGCAAACTGTCGGGGAAAAAAAAAAATCAGTGGGGAGGACCTCTTGCTTGCTCCAGCTCTCGTGGGTATGCAGCCAACCTTCGGCATCACATCTCCGCTGGCCTGCACCGCGGTGAGCTGCCGAGGTAGTTAGCCGGCGCTCTTGTGTGTTGTGTGCGCTGAAAGGAGGCTGATTATTTCCTAGCCACGGTCCATTGACTCTGCAGGCTTGCTAAAAATGAAGACGTTTCCCACAGAGCTAATGAATTGGGCTGCTATATCAAAGCAAAAATGCTCTTTTTTTTCCTCTTGCCTCCTTCAAAACTGTCACCTCCCCCTGAGGTTGGGCCATCAATATGAGTACTTTAAAAACACTTAAATCCATCTGTCCCGGAGCTTTGGACAAATAAGTACGCTAGAGTCGGCTTCAGCCTGGATTTGAACCTGTTGGTTTAGGAAGTGCTATAGGGAATGCTAAATTAATTTTAATGTCCCCTCAAAATCTATCAGAATATTATTTATTTATTTATTCAGTAACACTTTATTTGAAGGGCTATACATGACTGTCATTACACTGTCATAACCATATCATGACACATCAGTGGGTCATGGATATTTATGTCTGTCATTAAGTGTCATTAGATCAATCGTGTCATTTGTAATGCAAAGTTGAGATTCTTTGAGATGTCTTTGTTATGACAACTTGATATTATCAAACTTCAAAAAACCACTTAGCCCTATAACATTATATTAAACTGTCATTTGTGGTTAGTTTTTTGACACTGGCTGCCATGGGACTATTATAAGTGTATCATGAATCATTTCCTAGACTTGTCATAAAGATGTCATTAAATGTTATAAGGCCAGTTTGATTAAGGAACAGAGTATCAGCATGATTTAGCTTACAGAGTGACTTCTTGATGTAAACTCAATGACATCTTTATGACAAGTCCAAAGCATACCACTTTACTGAAGGTCAAGGAAAATATTCATGAGACACTTATAATGGTCTCATGACGGCCACATACAACAGTATAATGTCATGTTAAAACATGAAGCTAGACACTTTGATAACGTCATGTTGCTATGACAAAGACATCTGTCAACTTTCATTAAAAATGATATAATTGACTGAATTACACTTAATGACATAAATCATAAACATTCCTAAAGTCTCCTTTGTGTTCATTACAGGTGTCATGCCATGCTTATGACAGCTAATGACAGTCTAAAATGTTACCATCTATTCTAGCAAGAATCTTCTGTAACAGTTTCTATGAAGACCACATCTGTAGAGAAATAAAATGCATTCATAATGTTTTAGGACTATGTTTATACACTCATATGCACACATAATGCTTTCTAATGCATTATGGCAACATATAATACTCATACATACTCCTATAAATAAGTTCTAGTGTCTCATGGATGCTCCTGACTGGTTATAAACAAGAGGCTGAAGGATGGTACTTATGATACATTATGACTACCTATATTCACCTATAAAAACCTCAACAATCAACTGTAGTAAGAACTCTTAGTATGCTATAATAGTCCATGCAGTATTATAAGTTATCACTGTATGTGTTAACGCACTATAAATGTGGTCTTCATATAAAGTGTTACTGAATTTTCCCTTGGTGGTGCATTAGATTCAAACTTTAGTATAAATCTAAGAATGTAAGTCAGCAGAATAAAAGCTAATGTGAAACAATATAGCAGAGAAATAATCAATTGTAATTGTTTCAAGTATTTCTGCAGAGAAGACACGCAACGTTGCTTCCAAACATATCCATAGGCCCTTTCAAGACCCAATTCAGAAATCAGGACGTAGAAAATATCTTCAAAGAAAAGCCCTCAGAGCACATGCAGCACTGTAGCAGGCTTTTGTTACATATTCACAAACATCCCGAGAGCCCACACTATCAGCCACAACATAACACAATACAAGTGGGTCACTCTGCTGTGTTAAAAAGCCTCCCTGCAACACTGAGAGCTCAACAAGGAAGCCCTCCATCCCAGGTTATGTCCCCCAGGGGGGCTGGGGGATCCAGAGCAAGAACACGGTGGCATAGTGTGGGTGCAGGGCCTGGCTGTCTCCGTCAAAGCTCATAATGGCCCACAACACAAGCCATTAGCCCTCTTTTACATTCACTCAAAGGAGGCTTTCAGAAATGTGAGGAGAGGTGGATCAGGGGAGTGATTGGCAGGTGAGTTAGAGGGGCGATGGGCATGAGCAGCCACTCTCCCCGAGATATAATTCTCTAATATGGACAAAAGTCGTGCGCTGCTGAAGTGGTGATCTCCTGCTGTGGAGCAGTGCTGCAAGATATTTGTGCCTATAGTGAAGACTTTCTTCATTTGTACGAGGCTGAAAGTGGGCCAGTGGCTGCACTGGTTGAGCTGTGGCTTTTCTTAGCTGGCTTTAGTCAGCCACCCTATCAGCTGACTAGCTTACACTGTGGGATATTTCAAAAGAACCTCCACTGCCGGCTGTACAGTAACAATTTGATGCGGCGTCTTTAGCACTCGCTAAGATGCTGCAGTGGTAGGGAAAAAAGAAACGGAAGGGTTAGACTGTCATCGCTTCAGGGCATATGCACACTAATGTCTCTTGCGTGGGCATTTCTGGGCAATTACAGTTCAGTGTGTTTGTTTGTGTCATAGTACTGTACACTGTGTTTTCACTGTGGCGTGTCAGCAAAGTCCACTTGCCAGTGCGCATTCATCTACAGCTTTCACTTTTGAGCTGTGTTGTCCCCCGCACCATCACGTCTTCCCCTCTCTTTCCTCTCTCTATATTTCGCCGTGAAAGACTGCAACACAGACTGAAGCTCCCTGACCTTTTGGCCTCTTTTTTCCGGCCGGTGGATTCAACCCAAACAGCTGAGGCATAGGGAGGAAAGGATGGAGAGAGGGAGGGAGGGAGGGAGATGAGAAAAAAAAGAGAAGGACTAAGAGGGAAGAGGACAAAACAGAGGTGACGTGCCTGCATGCATTTTTGTGCATCCACGCTGTGTCTTTGACAGACATTGCAGTCAGGCCGGACAGGAGATAGGGGTCAGAGCGGGAAGGGATGATGAAGAGAGGGAGGGAGGGATAGAAAGAGAATAGAGGAAAGAGACAGAGTCAAGGAGGGAGAGAGTGTGTGCTGAGTATAGCAGGGTCAGGGCCTGGGAGAAGGGAAACAGCAGATTGAGTGGAGAAGACAGCATGGCTGCCTCTGGGCCGTCACAGGCCAAACACACTGCCAAAGAGAGCAGTGGAGAGGAGAGGAGAGTCGGGGAGACAGGAGGGGAGGAGAGAGAATTGAGGACATTTGCAAAGACAGGAGGAGGAGAGAGGACAGAGGAGGGACGCAGGAGGAGAAAGAGTGATGATGAAGGGGACTTTGATGACAGAAGATGTATTGTACACTACACTTTACCTAGAACCACTTGCTTCTAAAGAACCCTTTTTTTTAAAGAAAAGGCTTGTTAAGAGTTATTTTTAAAACTAGGAATTCCATTAAGAACCATTTTCATCCAAAGAACCCTTTTTGGAGTTCTTCAGGGTTTATTGAAGTGGTTCTTTGTAGAACGCTCATAAGGCATGAGCATTTTAGGTGTATTTTTTAGATCACCCCTGGATTTGTTCTACATGAAACCCTTGGTATATAAAAGGGATCATGGTAGAGCCCCCTGGGTGTGTTTCAGGTAAAAACCTTAGAATATAAAAAGGTTCTCGGTGGAACCCCCTGAGTGTGTTCTACATAAAACACCAAGAAGACAAAAAGGTTCTCAGTACCTGGATGGTCCCCAGGGCGTTCTAGGTGAAACCTTTCATAGGTTGTTCTAGATATAACCCTTCATGTTGGGCTCAAGGTAGAACTCTCTGAAAGGGTTACTTTATAAAAGCTTCTACCTGAAACCAAACAGCATTCTTTTATGAGGACAAGCTGAAGAACCCTTTATGGTTCTAATGAGCATCTTCATTCCGAAGAATGAACTCTAAGTAAAGAATAACATGTGCTCTCACATTAACTCATCAATCCAAAGACCTTGATTTAGCCTGTTTAAGGCTTCAAATTATGTCTCAAACAATAAAGTCCTGTGTGCAGGCAGATGCCAGGCGCCGCTCACCTCTCCACTAACACAATCTAATTTGCTTCCATCACATTTCCCACATTAAGAACACTAAAAAAGAACACTCTTTAACCTCTAAAATACTATTAACATCCATCCACGTGGTTCTAATTTGAAGCAAAAATGGAACATCTTCTAGATCAAGACAAGAAAAGAGAAGGTTTTCTCGGGGCTCGGGCTGAGAAGGCACGAGAGGGTGCCTGTGTGAGAACAGCAAGTCCGGCTTGTGAAATGGGCTCGTGATTGCCTCGCGCCCCTCATCAAAGGCCTCCCTGTACGGACAGATCTATTTCGCGCGGCAGAGCAATCAGCGTGAAGATGACAGTGTACATTGCCGGGTGTCATACAGATTACTCCGTGCGGCTGAGGGAGGGAAAATGAAATATTTATCCCGAAAAACCAGCTGTTGGAAAGACTTGTGACAAAATGGGAAGGGGGAGAAAGAAAGGCGACAAATGAAAAGTGATACAAAGAGACGGCGACAAAAAAGAGATAGCGATAGGAATGAAACTCAAACCAAAAAACAACACCAAAGACAGCCCAGCGTTCTCTCTGCAGTCACTCTGCAGTCGTCTTTCTTGTTTTCTCCCTTTCTACTCATTCTCGCCTCTAATAGGGTCCCACTTAATTAGGTGAAACTTGCCGACTAATTATGGTGTAAGAGCGAGTCTCCCTGTGTTTGGCTGTCTCGCTGTGCAGGGCCCCCGTGGCATCGCCTCGCAGCTGAGAGGTCCTCAGCATCAAAGACAGACAGGCAGACAGACTCTGAATACACACACACACACACACGACTAGAGGTGGCTGTAGGGAGGGAAAGGAAGGAAGAAAAAGAAGAAAGAGGGAGAAGAAGGGCCTGAGAGGAGAAAAATAAGGTGAGGGAGGAAGTGTTCCTGGGAGAAAGGAGCGGCGAGAAAAAGAATAGGTGCTAAATTATTAACGCTGTGACGGCGAGTTCAGACAGAACAATATCCACAGGAAAAAGCGATATTTGTCTTTCTCTTGCTGAGATGTTTGCCAGACAATTAAGGAGGGATAGAAGAGAGAAAGATACGCAGTGGTGCAGGGGGAAAATGAGAACAAAAGGGGAGTCCTGGGGAGCTATGACCTTTGAAAACGCAAGTCATGGCGTGCACCGCGAGCGGCAGCATTAATTGATGGCATTAACGTCAGCGGTGGAGATTTTTGCAGCGGCACAGTTAAGTTAAAACCTCAAATATGTAACCCCAAGATCTTGCGAGCAGGACGCCAATTTGATTGAGGAAAATAGCAGAAAATAACACATTTCCTGTCCCTCTCAATTACTGTTGTGTACATAAGAAATGACAATCGCTCATGAGCCTACTTGACCCACATTTGGCCTTTTATCAATGCCAGCACATCTTTCCACGTAACCTTTTCACTTTAGCGGCTCTGCTTACAGCCCAGCTGGAGGAATGCTGTTGAAAGTGGCAGCAGGTGATCTATTCTCTGCCGTCTGAGCTTCTTGAAGTATTTACTGCCTGGCAAGGGCAACTGAGGGAATAATCTGGAGCCCCCCGCCAGGCTTCGAGAGGTGCAGCAGGACGGGAGTGAAAAGAAGAAGAAAAAAAACGGAAAGGAGAGGTGGAGTGAGAGAAAAGATACAGAGGCCTGATCGAGTTTTGTAATGAGCTGTCACCTCCTTTTGCCTCGCTTTTTTCCAGATGCCCAACCTCTGTGTGGAACAAAGACTCAAGCATAAAAAGTGCACATGAAGGCCATCCAGTAGGGGTCGGCCAGGGACGGTCGTAACAAGGGACGGTTGCAACAAGTCTAATCCCTTCAGTAGAAAAACAGGCTAGAGCAATACTCGATCAGCCAGAAACACACATTCAATATCTGCTGTAACATTTATTAATAAAAACAGGTTTTGGAAGTATGAAAGTAACTGACATTAAGCAATTGAGCAAGCTTGGTACTTCGGTCAACTTTCTCTTTTGCTCTTTCTGTATAGATATGGCATGTGCTAGGTTCATCTATGTTGAAATAAAAACACATTTTTAAGATGGTTAAAAGATGCTGACCTGTAAAACCAACACAGATCTAAATGTAAGCTAATCAGCTAGCCAATCTACACGAATCATTAGCTATTTAGATACGATTGTATAAATAAGTAATACTATAATATTATTGCAAATAAATGCATATTTCCAGAATGATATACATATTAAGACAAAAAAAAATGTAAATCATTAACAATATGTCACATGTAATCATCTTTAAATGCTAAGCAGGCAGATGTAAATTTAGTACATCAGGATTTGGTCGATCCAAACAGTCTTTGAGTAACTGAGAGAAATGCAAAATGTGTTGCAACCATCCCCAGTCTCCCCTAGACGAAGTTATATAAGGATGGTTCATATGTTTAAAAACATTTGTTGCATTCCAATTTACATTTTTTGTGTCTCAAAAAACTCAATAACTGTTATTTGATAAATATTACCAAATAAACAAATAATACTGTAATATTATTGTAAAACGATGCATATTTTTGCAAAAGCAGATTTTGTGTATTTTGTTGTGTCACAACTGTCCCCAGGGTTGGGGTCATATGTAAAGATTTGGTTGGTCACATGCAAGTAGCGTGAGAACAGTGTTGCAACCGTCCCTACTCATAGAAGACATTTTCAAGGCTACATGTATAGATCCCTTCCTTCATTCTCCCTTCATTAGCAGCTGCTCATATACTAACCAGCATTACAATAACATTGCAGGTATGAGTATGATATGGCTGCTTTTCTCTTCCAGCAGGGTCAATACTCTTTCTCGAATAATGAATGTACTGCGGCCTGCTCCTGAGGTAATTAATTGAGGAGAGATTAACTAGCATAATTTCATTCTGGTGACGATCTCTCAGCCAATTATCAAATGCGGCTTGCACTCTCCCTCCCCTCTGCGCCCGGCCTCTCTCTGCGGGTCTCTGCCTCTCTTGGCCCATTTGAACAGTCAGCACTCAGAGCCCATAAATAAAGTGTCCCTGCATGTCATGCTCCCTCATTCATCTTGCATGCGTGCTTACATGCATGTATAGACACGTGCAGGCGGAGCTTCTCGTACAGCAGGTGCAACTGGAAGCATATTTTCTCTGTCTGAGGTGTGCACATGAATACAGACGCCACAGACCGGTGTCCTTAGAGCACTCCCGACCCCTGACCTCATCTATAAGTGGAACAACAGCAGGATGATGTGGAGAGGAGAGAGAAGCAGAGTGACTCATCCACTCTGCTAATAAGAATGATGGTGCTGGCTTCCTGCCACACACACACACACACACACACAAGACTACTGAAACAAAAAGCTTGAAACAAAAAAAAAAAACAACAACTCCTAAATATGTTCAGAAATCCACAAAATCTGAAAACAAAGGGATTTTCTCATCAGGATTTCATATTATCCACCAAGCGTAACACTTATAATCACCTTTAGTAGCTACAACTCACATCTTTGTATATGTAATTCATTTGTGCCTCAAAAAAGCCCCAATTACAGCTAAAATAAAGTACCACAGTTCCTTTTTTATGTTGCTGTTTTCTCCAGCATGGCACTCTGAGCTTATACAAAATACTCTGGAAGACCCGTAAGGATTAGCATTAGCCGCTCTGCTATGGTGCACACATGCAACACTGCTAGCAACCGATAAAACAATATGGCATTCTCAGCTCATTTTTTTTCTGTGCAGTGGTAGCAAAACCTTACATTAACCATGCAGCGTGTGTGTGTGTGTGTGTGAAGCTTGTATGTGCGTCGCAGCCACAGACAAGAAGAAGAAGAAAAAGCACACAGTATTATTTGATAAGACAAACAACAGGATGAAGGGGTGGTGGGTGTGTAGAAAATGGTAGGGCTTATACTGTGAGTGTGTGAGCGAGGGGTTAAATCAGTCAAAAAAAAATGTGTTTTTTTATTGTTTATTATTCCTCTAAATTCTTTCTCTCTCACACACACCATCTCCTCCCCTCTCTGTCTCTCTCCAGTCTTTTAGAAAAAGAAGTGTCATTGCTTCTCCTCCACTGTTACTCTTATCGCACACTCCCAGGCACACTCACACAATAGCCTGTTTTACACCATTAAATGGTTATTTGTCAAAATACAATTTCGATTAAATCCTCCCTAAAATAAAAAAAATAAAAAAACAGAGGGGGGAAAAAAAGTCTGTGATTTGTACTTTTTACTGATCGTACCAATAAGAGGAAACATCTAAATCATGTTCAGGTGTACTGTTAAAATAGATTTTTTGACTTGGGTTAGTTTAAAAATATGGCTCGCACTTTATTTTACAGTACACTAATAAGACGTAACAAGCTGTACCTTGTAATAAATTAAACTAAATTAAAAATAATATGTCCTTTATTTGACAGTTTTTGAACCTTTATTAGCCCCTTATTAGACTTCATTAAAGGGTCATTTGGGACATGTTACAACAGAACTGCACTGTAAACTAAAGTGTATTATTTGCCACTGTTAGACCATTATTAGACTTTATTAGAGAGTGGTTATGAACACATGACAACAAAACTGGACTAAAGAGAAATTACAATCATGGGAAAATAGCAGATATATGATTTCACTTCAGTTTACAGTACAGTTCTGTTAAAATGTGTCTCTAATTATCTTCTAATAACACCTAATAAGGGTCAAATTATTTCTATCTTTTTCTAATTTGATAGAAAGTAGGGCTTGTCATGTCTTATTAGTATACCATTAGGTGTGTGGTGTATACAGTATAGCTGTGTTTGTTTACTGACTAATAAGGAACATATTATTTCTAGTTTTTGTCTAATTCAATATAAAGTTCAGCTCGTTACGTCTTATTAATGTACAGTAAAATAAGTGTGGGTGGATTTTTTTTTAATCTTATACAGTCAAAATGAATGGTGACTGCAGAGAACATAGCTCAAGTCCAGCACATGTTCAGCAGCAGTATATGAAATATGAAGCTGTAACGAGAAGTATTATACCACTTGGCAAAGACACTCATAACACTAGCAGCGCATTTGCATCAGAATTTCATTATGTGTCTTAAGTTTAATATGACCTACATATCGCAAATACTGTTGTGTTCTTGCATTTTTACTTTCAAATGTAAAAAAGCACCAAACTGTCTCTAAATATTAAAAAATAAGTCCTCTCGGTGCAAAATGTCCTCTCTCAGCACCTGATGTCTAAAACCAAAGGTTCCACTTGTGATGAGTAGTAAGCAGCAGGGGGCTAGCTAGTCAGTTTGTGAGTCAGCCAAACAACACCCACTACCTAGCATGCTTGTCATCCTGAGTGTAGCAATTAGCTCTCAGCTGCTAGCACATTCTAGGCCAGAGCGAGCTGGCCATGGTGAGTCACGACCTTAATGGAAAGCTAGTGGTGGAAATGCGGCGGGGGTAATTATGCTGACCTCAAGGGGACAGGCTTTCAGTTTTTCAGCATGTAGACTCATAAACAGGCACACTGAGCTCCACTCCAGGGCAGAGGGAAAAAAAGGCAAATTATCTGGGGCCGGTGTTTTCCAGAGGGATTAGTTTACTCTGTTTCAGCAGGTTCACAAAACACGATGGACTCAAAACTCTGAGGGGAACTGAGCTGATCAAGTCATGTTGATTTAGATAGAGGCGTTCTTACAGTTTACTTTGCAAATGCTACATTTCTATTGTTTTTATGGAAGTTGTGAACATTATGAGATAGATCTCTTTGTCCAATAATACCATAATTTTTTCTTTAACCAGAAACAGCCGTTATATCGCTTTTTCAAAGCCACCAAACTCCTTTGACAAAAACAGTCTTTTTACCTCACAGAAGCGGAGTTGCTGACCTACCTCTTCCTCGATTGGTTCGTTTTGTGTTGTTTTCTGACTTTGATGTTTCAACGCATTAGCGCATCAAAGGCACACAATAACACAATAACTTTGTTTATTTCAACCATTTACAACACCAAAGTCACACAATAACTTTGTTTCTATAATTTAGAACACCAAAATCACATAATAACACAATAACCATGGTGTTTCAAACCTTTAAATCATCAAAGTCACACAATGACTTTGATGTTTCAACCATTTAAAACACCAGCATCAGACAATAATACAATATTGCTGGTGTTTTAACTATTTAAAAAAGCCAGAGTCACACAATAACACAAACAAACTCATCAATCGAGGCAGCTGTAGTCCAGCGACTCCTGAGCTCTGTGAGCTAAAATGACTGTTTTTGTCTATCTTTGAGTCTGGTGGCTCTGAATAGAGAGATGGAACAGCTGTTTTTGGTTAAACAAAAGAAAAAAGATTTCTCTCTTAAAGAAAAAGACACTTAGATTAACAATCTAAGCCCGTCAGTGCCAAAAACACTCACTTGAGAGGATCTACTGGATCAATTCCAAAGCTTTTTGCACCTATTAGTCATTTAGACTCCAATATATCTTTAAAAGTGGGGCCCAGGTTTAAAAATACCAAATGTATCCTTTAAAGTAAAGACAAATATAAAATTTCCCCTTTGGGGACTTTTGTTTTTAGTCTTGCATTTTTCCTATCATGTATTGATTATTTTTTTAACTCACAAGCCTCAATTTTAAGAGACTGTGATGTAACAACACTCTAAGACACGGCATTAAAGTGTAACAGCCGGGTAACCAAACAAGAGAGCAGACAGGTTTTAGAGACGTTTCCCTTCAGAGCAGACAGAACTCCTACTGGGAGGGTTAAAAACAAACTGCTTCAAATGGCTCTGCACAGTGCAGCCCCTTGATGAAAGTGCTAAAAGGATGTGCCAGTCAGCAAATAGGTTCTCCAGCACCCCTTTAATGTATCCTTGAGCCTGACCAGGGTGCCTGTGTTGTGTAAAACCTCCAGCAGTGCTCCAGTGTTCTCACACGGAGAGCTTCTGTGACAGCATGAAGGCCTCTTCCTACATGACGGACATCTGGTGGCAGACGCTTGATCGGCTCGATTTGCATACGAGTCATATGTACAGAAACATGTCCAGATATACTGCGTGATGGTGACCAAATGTCATCACACATCGGGCCTGTTCTCGCTAGGAGAGGCTTGGGAGCTCAGTGAGAATCGTGATCTTTGATTTCTTGAGTGCCTTAAACACTTTCCAGCCACTCTTGCTCAGGCAGAAGCTCAGAGCGATACAGCCTGATAACGCCAAGGTGTCCTGGATTATAGACTATCTCACAGATAGGCCACAGTTTGTTCCCTCCCAGAGCAGTATATTGGATTTGCGGCAGCTGAGAGGCACTGTGCTGTCACCTTCCTTATTCACTCTCTATCTTTGACTTGAGCCTCAACTGTGGGACCTCCAGATTTCCTCTGATGATTCCTCCATTATGGGATGCACCCGTAAGAGAGAGGAGGAGGTGTGTATGAGGCCTGGTGGGGAGATCTGCTGTCTGGTGCTAGCAGGACCATCTGGAAAGGCTTATAAAGAGGATCTCTAATGAATGAGATATAGTGACATCTGTCGTCCTGGAGTTTCCACTTTGAAATGAGCTATACATTAATGAAGTTGCTCATTATTAAGACAGGATAATCCTGCGTTGATACCCCAGAGAGGAGAAAAGGTGTTACAGCAGCACAAAGACAGACATAATAGATAAATATAGAAACTTACAGATGCATTGGCGATTAAACTCTGACTCAAATTACAGGTAAGAGCAGCACAAATACAGTACCCACAACTACTGTTATGTATATAACACTGTGCAATACCATCTCGAGCAAAGTAACAGTAGCAAGTCAGCAGTAAGTATCAGAACGTCATCAGTATCGGCCGATAAAGGCTTTATAATGAAATATCCAATGAATGATTCAGCCAACGTGACAAGCTGATAAAATGAAACTTAAATTATGCTCAGGTGACACAAGTATGTCTGCGTTTTATCTGAAAGTGTCTGAAACAGTTTCTGTTTGCAATGACTGATAAGCACACATTTTGAAAAGCATTGTATTTTATTTTGAGAAAGTACTGTACTTTGTTTATTTATTTTTTTAAGCGTCGTATCTGCATCTGCCATCACAATACACTGAAATTGTATTGTAACATTGTATTTTATTTTGAAAGCATGGTGTTTATATTTTGAAAAAGCTCTGTATTTTATTTTGAAAAGCATTGTATTTTATGTTGGCATCTGCCACTGGGCCATCATGATAAGGTAGGAGTAGGCATAATAATATGGTAATTCCACTTCAGGAGAGACCTGATGTTCTCTTCAGTTAGGTGAGAAAAATATGTGCACCAATTATCATTATTATTATCATTATTTAGTTTATTATTAATATTAGTAGCAGTACTAGTGTTGAGTACCAGTGGGCACCTCTCCTGTACATTTACAGTCTCTATCATGCGCTGTGAGGTTGACAGAATGAATAAGAGGAAATAATAATGAATGTGCATATTTTTCTATGTTACCCTTTCTACTGTATGTGTTTATATGCATGTATGTGTCAACGCAAGGACACGCATGCTGTGTGCGCACTACCCCCGTCCTCTCCTCGTCCTCTCCCCGTCCCTAAGAGGTTTTGCATGTTGGGTCAAATTATGCAGCGTGAAAAAGCAAAAAAAGCGCATCTGAACATTTTGACTATCTTTCACTCTGTGCCCTGCCTCACCAGCTAAGGGAGTGTCAGCGACAGTGGCACACCACATCTTAAACATTCATCAGTGCATGATTCTGTTTCCAGCAACAAACGCCACAGGGAGACAACAAGGCTCTTTTCAGTCATCACTCAAAAGTCGCTTCCTATCCTTGAAGCTCCAAATCTAGATGTGAATGCAATTGGAGAAGGGAAAACGAGGTTCACATTAACATTCGCATGTATCACATGGATGAACAAGAAAGGGAGATGATTGGAAATGAAACAGGCCTCGGATTGAAGTCACTAACCATGCCCCTCTTTCAACCCACAACCCACACCCTTCTTAACAGGCCAGTTTAGCAATATAGAACTACACCACCATGGCTGGAGCCATACACAGTGTATTATTTAAAGCACCAGGGGCCCAATTTGTCACTCTGGCGGGCTCATCACAGGCGAACATCCTTTATGAAATGCACTTTTCACGCTGCCTGTCGGAGGGATCAAAGCAGCAGCAGCCTTGCCCGTTTCTCCCTCTTCAGTTTCCCTGCTCCGATTCCCACTGACAAAATGAGTCAATTTAAACCAAATGGATCCCCTATCAAAATAACGAGAGTGAGTGAGGCAGACAGACAGGGAGAAAGAGATTCATATCGTGGGTGGGTGAAGTTTAGACAGGTGGGCAGTAACTAGGGAATATGGACACTCAGCCTCTCTTATATTGACTGAAAATGGTTGGATGTAGGACATAAATGCCATCACTGTATTAGAGTTGAAGTCAGTTTTGAGATAAATTGAGTAGATGGTCAGAACGAGTGTGTAAAAACTGCGTGGTAGAAATATTTTGGTTTTTCCGCTGTTTCTGTGGGAGTCACATTTCATATGTGACACTAAGCCTTTTACTGATAAATAGGTAGGCCTGTGTGCACTCAATCTGGTCTGATCTGGACATTTTTACATTTTATACAATAGGACTCTTTAGTAACATCTAGTGGAAGCTGTAGGAAACTACAACAACATTGGGAAATGCGTGTACTCAATTTTTTGAGGAAACTCTTAAGAAATTGAATCTTCTTAAGTGTACAATAAGAATGAAGCATCAGCGGAAATGTCTATATCTTATTTACGTCTCTGCAAAGCACACAGTAACTCGAATGAAGTTGTATCACAACATTCAAGCTAACATTAGGCTAACTACAATAGACTAGGCATGTCTCAGTTTCATCTCAGCCTGTTAAATAAGATGTTCCAAGCAGACATTTGCTATTTGTTAGCCGTTAGCTTATGTGGCTAACATTAGCAACATCATAGCTTTTTAAACTTGGGATGAAAAAGGTTCATGAGCGGCTAGTTCTGAGGACCCTTGATCATGTCTCTAATTGATGTCTCAGCAAAGCACACAATGACCCAGATGATGTGGTATCACAACATTCAAGCTAGCAGCAGGCTAACTACAGAAAGTATTCTCAGCCTCATAGAAACTGATGCTGACAGCTGGCAAAAAAAAGGTGGAATGAGAATGTTTGCTAAATGTTAGCAAATGTGATGTTGCAAGCAGACGTTTGCTGTGGATTAGCTGTTAGCTTATGTGGCTAACATTAGCTACATCACAGTTTTTTATGTTTGCGATAAGGATGTTTGCTGAATGGTAGCAAAAATGATGTTCAAGCAGATATTTGCTGTGTATTAGCTGTTAACTTATGTGGCTAACATTATCTACACCACAGTTTTTTATGCTTGTGGTAAAAAAGGTGGATGAGTGGCTACTTCAGAGTACATTTGATTATGGACTAGAAGTGAGAAGCAGCTCTAGCACATACACAGAGCCAGTTAAAACCTTCTGTTTCAAGAGCTTTAATTCCCTACAGGCAAAAGTTGTAATGCAGCACTAACTTGGCACTGATCAGCAATTTTTGCGAACCCCTGCTGACATTTGGTGCAAATTTTAGCGATTGCACCTTAAAGAGACACTTGAAGATGGTAAATTAATACTTGAAGAGTTCAAAAGCCGTGTGATCACCTCAGCATTCTGTACATTATTTCTGGCTCATAAGATACTCAAATTAATTTGACATGAGATGACACAGAGTACATAACTTCACCGTGCCTTTTCTCCTTTGCCTTTGAAGCACAGAAAACATGCTTCATTATTCATCCAGCTTGACAGGCCCCCCCTCCCCTGTACCCTTCTACCCCCACCACAACCACCTCCCAACCCTCTTTTTAGCAAAGCTCTCGACCAATTGATTTTTCCTCTTTCCTCTGTCTGCTTTCTTTTTTTTTTCTTCTCCCGTCCTTGATTCTAATGCTTCTGGGTTGTGGGAAATATTTATTCACATTGATCGACGACGGAGCTGATGGGTCTTTCATGAGCGTCAGAACTCAAACTGTTTTTGTCCCACCGATGTCTCCAAATATCAATCACCAGTGGGAGAAGTGCGGGCCAGACTACAGATTAGGGCAATAAAGCCCCAAAAGGCCAGACTCATTTTCCTACAGAACGGAAAAATATACACCAGACACCAATAGTCTGACCCATGATGGAGTGTTTGTGTATGCTGTGATGCGTCCTATACGAGCTGTCGGCGCTCAAACACAGCGTTTTAAGACACAAATGGAACTTTTCGAGGAATGATTGAAATACCTGAAGCATATCCAGACACTGTCTAAGTTCGGCCTGGAGGTGCAAAGTCGTTTGGGTGCTGTACTGAGGGCTAGAGGGAGCGCTCCGATGATAATTCCTGCATCTGCGTGGTCTCCATTAAAAATGCAGTGCCGACAGGATATTTTCCGCATCAAATTTTCATAGCATCAAGCAGTCTCGACAGCCCCGTCTAACAATCACTCTCACACGAAACAACAGTGAAATTCTTAAAGCCAATGTGTCTCTCCCCTTTATGTCTGAATGAATGCAGTATGGCTTATGTATGAGGGAAGCAGACAGGGTGTTGTGCCATGGTTCACAGACAGTGGTATTCCTCAAGGGCCTTTACTACTGTACGCGTGCTATCCCCCAGATGCACACCTTCAGCGGTGACTCACACGCGTGGACGCACACATACACCAGCATCACTGTTTACTAGCTTTCCTGTCTGCACATACATAATAACAACCACATAGAAGCCTGACTTATGCTCCGGTGAGGCTGAATTATTATTTTCACTATTTACTGTAAAAATGAACTATTTGTTTTCATTTAAAAAAGTTAGTGTCCAGGCTGCCTTAAAATATTGAGATGATAGAATTTGAGAAGACATGTTGTGGTAATTTTGTAATGATTCAAAAATAAATAAAATAAACTTTTCTTGTCAAATGAACTTGATATTGATTATATTGTACATGAAAAAATATGCTCTATAAGCTTAGATATTAAGTTGAACCAAGAACTCTTTGTTTACACTAAGAAATATTTATAAAATGTAAGGTTTATTATAATTTATCATGACTTGTATGGTCAGTGTATAGACACAACAATTTTACATCATATATATTTTCTACAAACTATAAAAAAGAAGGGGGTTGAGAGTTTTAACTCTCAAGAAATACATGCTGGGAAGTCTGCGCATATGCTGACCACGTCTCTTTATAGACTTAATTGAATTAGTTAACTGAACTCTGTACAGTACATTCATTCAGTTCTTCAGTTCAAGTCAAAAGACTTAAGTTAGAAGAGTTTGTGTTTTTAAGTTCTGAAGTTGTTTACACTGTAAAAATCATACAGTCGTTTAAGCATGTTAGCAGACTTCCCAGCATGCCTCGTTTCGACAGTTTAAACTCTCCTGAGACCTTTCTTTTTTATAGTTTGACTTGCCATGTGTCTCTAATACACTAAGATACGTCCTGGTTGCTGTTTTTCACAATAATAAAAACGCTGAAAGCCATGATGGTCATACTGAATTAGATAATTACAAGTTAATACAATATAACAAATGTTTATTGTTGTAAATGTTTGTCAGAAGAATTATTGTTTCAACTTAAAATCTTGATCTTATTGAAGATGCTATCTCAAGTACAAGTGAGTTAATGTTTATATATAAATATAGTTTATTTGACTAAAAAAGTTTGTTTTGAGTCATTACAAAATTACCTAAACTTGTCTTTTCAAATTCAGTCAACTTTAAATTGTTAAATTAAATTGTCCAGACAGTAACTTTTTTTTACAGGTAAAATGAGTAGTTTATTTTTACAGTGAATAAAAGATTTGTACTTGTATCCAGTGACAGGTTGTCATTCATGTTTAGAGAACAGCACATGTTTGATATGTAAAATGAGTGACACATACATTTAAAAACTCAGCAGCCCACACAGTACAGTACTGTACAGTACTGTACAGACCATTCACATAATATACAGTACAGTTGGCAGCCAAACTAGTAAACACATTATGTCTAATCCTCATGAATATCACGCCCCGATCTGACTCAACTGCTCTTTTCACATTTTCATATTCATATTCTGCTGTCACATCCAAGATAAAAGCACATCATTCCAGCAAAATAAAAACTCTGCGAAGCCCCGTTTCACCAATTGCTGCATGCAAGGTCATATGTAAATAGGCTTCCCTTGCAGCGAGGGAGACAGAGGCATCACCATCCGTGTCAGCATCGTAAAAAAAGAAAAAAAAAAATGGCAAAAAGCTGTGTTTGATAAATACGCCTGGCGCACAGTCACACGCTTTTCCCTTGGCCTGAGCAAATAGTCTATGAGGAAACAGAGCGCTCTGGAGGTAGCAGGGGACAATGAAGATGTACACTGAACACGTTGGTCACTTCACTCTCATTATCACCCTCACAGTACATACTACTCCTGTGTTCTCTTGTCATGTGAGGAGACCAGGAACACGCCTGCAACCCATTAAAACTGTTATCATGGAGAAAGCTTCCAAGAAAGAAGTCGTAGTCATTGTAAAATGATATTAAACTAATAGTACTGGATTTATCACTTTCCGTGCACAGAGCTAGACTAAAAAAAATCCTTTTGATGACTCCCAACTTAATCCAAGCAAAGCTGACAGAGTATATCCTTGCTATCCAGTTCACTGGTTGAAAGATTAGCATTATCTCTGTCCTTTTGATGAAAAGAATTCACCAAGAATAGGACAGAACAGTTGAAACCAAACAGATACAGTGAGTGAGTCATATGAGAGACTGCTGCATTGGAAGGACATGCTGTGTTAGTACCTGATGAAGAAAAAATAGCAGTTATATGTTATTTTCTTTTGTTTCCTCTTGAGAGATGAATTGGTGGGGGGTGTTTATTAAATGTTACCAAACATGATGTTTCAAGCAGATGTTTGCTGCAGTTTTTTTTTTTACACATGCAATGAGGATATTTGCTAAATGTTTCAAGCAGACGTCTGCCAAGTATTCAGTGTTCGCTTATGTGGCTAACATGAGCTATATCACAGCTTTTCATGCTTGCAATGAAGATATTTGCTTAATGCTAATGAATACGATGTTTTGAGCAGATGTTTGCAATATATGAGCTCTTAGCTTATGTGGCTAATAATAGCTAAATCACAGCTTTTTGTGCTTGCAAGGATGATGTTTGCTAAATGCTACCGAATGTAATGTTTCAAGTGTGCTATGTTTTAGCTGTTAGCTTATGTGGCTTAATCCTCGCAATGCCGACAGAGCTTTCTATCCAGTTCACTGGTTGAAAGATTAGCATTATCTCTGTCCTGTTGATGAAAAGAATTCACCAAGAATGACACAACAGTTAAAACCAAACTAAACGTATACAGTGAGAGAGTTCTATGAGGGTCTGGTGCTATAGGACAGGCTGCGTTAATACCTGATGAAGAAAAAAGCAATAATATGTATTTACTTCCTTTGTTTCCTCTTGAGAGACGAATGGGAGGGGGACTCGTTGAGCTACAGTGGAGTGTGCAACCAAATTAAGAGAGGGAGAGAAACATAATCAGCGAGTGGTGGAGGGAGAGAGCGAGAGATGCAAGGGTGTATGAGAGAGAGAGACTGGTAATATGCTTGGGAATTTAATAAGGCTCAGCGCTCCTCAATAATATCACCCGCTTCACAGAGTCCTCTGGGAAACATGAAATGTGCCGATAAAGGATGATGCCTCCCTCTGACAAACGGGGTGTGCTAAAAGCGCTGCAGAAAAAAAAAAAAAAAAGGAAAAAACAGCAACGCACTGCCGCCGCCATAGCTAGCGCACATGCTAATGTGCCCCGGGCTACACTTTAAAGAATTATTCACTTTCTTCTCCTTATGCTGCGATTCTCCAAACCTCCCCTTCTTTAAGGTCACACACACTGCACACTTATTCAGACTGCAGCTGAATAATGTCAGCTTTATTCACAGAACTGTTAGTGGACATGGGCGCATGTGCATTTAAGAGAGGTTCCTCTTTTTCTATGTATGTGTGTGTGTGTGTGTATGAGAGCATTTAAGCCTGTCCAGCCATGTTGAATATACAGAAAGCTGCAGCAGAGATTTGTCATGGCACCACTGCTTCGCCTCTATGGATGATAAACCTGACCAAAGAATGAGAAGTATTTTTCATAAGAAGAGGGAGCGATGACTCACACTGTACTGTAGGTAAACACACTATGTACCAAAAGTATGCGGACGCCCAAATATTACACCTATGTGATTGTTGCGAATGTTATTCCAAAAGCATGGGCATTAAAATGCTACTACAACATCCTCCACTCTTTCTGGGAAGGCTTTCTACAAGATTCCTGCTGCACTAATATTGAGCGATGCTGCTGATGTTTCAATTCATGCCGAAAGATGTTTGATAGTTTTAAAGTCAGGCTCCGTGCAGGTCAGTCAAGGTCTCCCACACCTAACTCAGAAAACATTTTTTTATAGACGTCGTGCTGTTGCCAAGGCCTGTTTCACAGCAGCCATACTGATGTGAAATAGTAGGGTAAACCCAGGTGTTACCATTGATACTTACTTTCAGTGAGCCAGCATGCACAACAGCAGCACCCTGACTCTGTTTGACCTGAATGTAATGGAACCTTAATTAGTATCGCTGGTAACACCTGGGTTTACCCTACTATTTCATGTCAAAATGTCTTGAAAAAAGGTCTACTGTCACCGCTGTCTAAAATATGATTGTATATTATGTATATTAATATTTTCCCTGAAACTAAAGTGCCTAATGTTGGGATGAGTAGCAGTGTCACATTATTAGGCTCAGATTACCATGTACTTTTCTTTTTAACTAACCACAATTAAGGCCATCGTTGACTTTTTTCCCCCACATTTATTTATTCATCAGAGTTTCGCTTCTTTTTCAGAAATGCCCTGGCCACATTCATACCTGGAAGTACACCCACAGTTGTAGCTACAGTATACCTAGACGTTGCATTGACTATTTCAGCCCATTGCTACAATACGTAAACTTTGACACCAATCATTCAGTGAGTCTTGTTATATTCAAGGGTCTATGAAAAAAAGTCACAAGCTCGCTTCACAAACCTTTAGGCTATACCACAGTGCGAACAGGCACACGGGGCCTGTGGTTGAGCTCGCCAATGATGCCGACTCCTTTAGTCATCACTACTCACACTTTGTCTTAGAGACTGACAGTTCACAGTCATCCTCTTAACACCAGCACCGTCCACATCCAGACACTCCGGTTCTTTTACAGTATCATGAGTATCTGTTACATTTGGTTCTGCATTTGTGAATTTCTCTTTTTATTACTTTTTCCCGACTTTTCCCGACTTGCATTCAAGTGCAGCCCTGCTCATGTGTGTCAAACCAAATGTGTTCATGTTGACACCAACACGACGGAGAAAAGCTTCCCCCCTGACCTGTCATGTCCTGTCTAACAAACAGAGAAAGACAGCCTCTCACTCTGTTGAGTCCTATGACATTTACATACCACACTGCCTGGTAGTGTAGGAATCACCCTTAGGCTGTACCAGGCCTTGAATTTAGGACAGGCACTTTTCAGTCCCCCCTCCCCCACCTCTCCTTACTTGTCACTACCTCACCAGGACTTGCTCACGCTTGACAAAAAGAACCCCAAACATGTACCTTGCTCCACTGCCGCCAAAACGGGCTGCTGGCTTTCAGACGGGGGACACAAAGCGTGAAAGAGAAAAAAACATGGCCCATTTCTCTCTCCTTTCCTCCCCTCCCTCCATCCCTCCCTCCTCTATTTCCTATCTGAGCAGACATTGATGTTCACATTCTTCCTTTCATGGCAACTCTGTCTATCAAGGCTCACCTGCTCTTTTGTCTTCACTAATCCGTTCTCTCACGCTCACTCAATCTTCCTCCATTTTTTTTCCCTTCAATACACTCTCAGAAACAAAGGAGCTTACTAGAACCATAAAGTGTTCTGCAACTTGTCCCCATTGGAGAACCCTTTTTGATTCCTGGAAGTTAGAAACCATTTCAGCAGGTTCTCCCAAGAACCATCTGTGAAAGGTTCCAGCCAGAACTGCCTATGAAGGTTTTACAGAGAACTGTTCTATGTTGTAATGCTTCCACCCATGACCCTCTATGAGGGTTCTATTGAGAACCTTTTAACCTTCTGGGTGCTACCAGCAGCCTACCCAAGCTTTTCTACTGAGAACCTTTTTATATTCTAAGGATTCTGTTTAGATCTGTTTAAATCTTTTTAAATTACAAGGATTTTACCTCGAACCCAATTAGACGGTTCTTCTGGGAACCTTTTTATATTCCAAGGGTTTTTTCTAGAACTCATCCAGAGAGTTCTACTGAGAATCCTTTAATATTCCAATAATTTTATCAAGAAACCACCAAAGGGATTGTACTGTGATATTCCAAGGTTTTCATCTAGAACCCAGCAAAGGGGGTTCCAACGAGAACCCTTTTATATTCAAAGGGTTATATGTAGAGCCTACCCAGGGGGTTCAACTGAAAACCTATTCAAATTCCAAATTCCCACAGGGTTCCTCTGAGAACCCTTTAATATCATGGTACAAATCACCTTTAATAATAGAGAACTCTTTCTTCCAAAACAGAGTTTTCTGGATGAAAAGGGTTCTTAATCAAACCTTTAGTCTTATAAAGAATCCTTGACGAACCCTGAGGTTCCTACCTGGGTAGGACCTCAGTCCTTCAGGAAGAATTCTTTTGGACCCTTAATTCTGAGAGTGTACCTTTGAATCTTTCCTCCTTGTCGTCCCTGTAGTCATTCTTCCTCCTCCTTCCTC
Source organism: Lutjanus campechanus (assembly GCA_027495735.1). NCBI lineage: Eukaryota > Metazoa > Chordata > Actinopteri > Lutjaniformes > Lutjanidae > Lutjanus > Lutjanus campechanus. The sequence goes on along the minus strand of JAJHUR010100952.1, from coordinate 3,529 downwards.
TCTCCTCTCACCCCCCCCTCCCCCACTCCCCCCATTTCTCTCATTATCTGCCTCTGTCTCCGCTGATCGGCCAACGACTCCCTATTGGCAAATTCATGAGATTGATCATTTTTACACGGGTGGGTGGATTTACTAAAAGGGCCCCTCTCCTCTTCCTCCCCGACACACGGCTCCTACACAGGCGCGCTATGTGGCACCCACACCCCTGCCGGTAAGACTGAAGCCCTATCACTTAACATGCACTGGGCTCAACTCCCAGGAGGAGAGGGAGAGAGCGGCTATGGGAGAGGAGAAGGAGAAGAAAGCGGAGTAACGTCTGAGTGGAATACTAATAAAGTGCAGCACTCGAGAAAAAGGAGTAGGGGAAAGACGGTGGTGGCGTTCTGGTGCAACAAAATTACCACTTAATTTGATTCAATACGGTCGCATCTCAGTTTTCTATCCGCCTCTCATGTTTTGCGCGCGCGAATGTGTGCGTCGAATGATGTGAATACGTATATGAGTGTGTGTAAAGTGTGCCCACAGGCGTGCAAAGATACAGAGTTATAGAATTCTCCACTTAAGATATTCATATGCCTTAAGGGACTCTGGGCACTCTATTCTTTCTCTCTTTTTTCTTTAATGTGTGCGTGCGTGAGTGTGTATTCACGCCGATGCGTGAGCGAGTGTGTAGTCATGCCGATACGTGTGAGTGTGGTCGTCTCATCTGAGCAGAAAGAGCAAGGTTGCATTAGCATGATTAAAAGGACAGTAACAAATGACTGCTGTCTCAGAGAAGCCATGTGACTATCACAACAGGATATAGGCCAAGTATATCAAGACACACACACTCCCTCGTGATTTGACGCCACTTCTTAAAGAGAGAGACGGAGTGGCGGGAAATGAGCGATGAGGGGATGTTAAGAAGACACACGACGCAACATCTTGTATGGTGACAACTTTGAGAATTTACTTGATTGTATATGTTGCGCAGGGTATTTTAAGAGCCCGTGTGCGCGAGTGTGTGTGAGTGTGTGTGTTCAGATGCATCAAATATTAATGGGCACATGGTCGCTGGTGAAGCCTCATTATCACAATTTCTTTTGGGGGAAGAATACAGAAGAGAGAGTTTCTTTCATTGCTACAACTGCTGAGTTGCAGGCAAAGGCGGGCGCTAAAAATAGCCTCAAGGTTTCATGTGCCGTAAACCCAATTCTACGCTCTCATACTGGGTGGAAGAAGTGGAAGAGTATTTTATTTATACTGGTTTTCTTCATTACTATTCAACAGCTATGTGGACTCTTTCTCTTCATTTACAGCTTTTTAATCATTTAGCCAAGAATGACTGCCCTGGTGCTGGCTCAGCTTTCAATAACAACCATCCTGAATGGATACAGTCATTAATTCCTGCCTATCACTTGGTTAATGGTTATCCGTGGCTCTGTATTCTGCTAGCCAAATGCACTCTTGTCCAGAATCAGGAAGGAGCTATAACCTTGTTCATGTTAGCATAGTGGAAAGAACATGTTTCTATCTTTGCCTGTGGCAGCATTCAGCTGACATTCATTAATATTAGAGGCGGAGGAAGGCAGAGAGTGAGAGAAAAAGATTCTGCGGTACATTAGCGGCCAGATTTATTGACGTCTTTGCGCCATGAATGTGGCAGGTGCTCTTAGGCTACTTGTGAACAGCAGAACTCCCCTCAACTCCTGCCTCTGGAGATAAGTTTTCGGGGGGAGAAAACACACACACACGCCGCATTCTGTCAAGGTTGCTGAGACGTTGCAGGAACTTTATGAATGTTCTCTGTCTTGTCAGGGCACAGTGTGCAGCCTCTCACTGACAGCAGGCACAAAATGATGGAGGGTCTGTGCATGACGTTGCCAACGGCTGAAAATCACCTGCTGGACCTGTGGTCAGACCTTGAAAACAGACTTAAACCACTTTTTTTGCGGCCTGTAAGTCATATTTTAAATCTTTCAAACATGTGCAAACGCTCATCTATGAATAGTTGCTTTGGTTCAAAGCTTTGAACACAAGGCCACATCATTCCAACTAAGGGTAACGGAAGGACAAACTTGCACAATATAACCTTAAAAACAACACTGTACCATTAATGTAACATTCGTTTTCCTCTCTTGATGAGTGAGGCTCATTTTACAGTTATAAATCAGTGCTGCAAAGCAACTCTCTTTACTCATGTTGACATTTATTTTCTATTGTCTTGACAACACAGTTGGTAGTGTGACAAATCAACACCAAATCAGTTTTATTTTCTACAATACCTCACATTGTAGCTTGTTTATCAGTCAAAAAGCCTTTCTTTGGCACTCATTGCACACTACTTCTGCCTGCGTCTCTTTATTTCACTATTAATGTCTGCTCTAACACTGATAATGGTTTTGAAGGAGGTTGTATGAGGTTCTTATCCACAGTCTGTGTATTTCCTGGTGGTTGGCATGTCTCCAGTTTGGAGAAGCAGAAGAAGTACCGTGTAGAACGCTGAGCAATGTTTTGCTGTGGATGGGGTCAGCAGTCAAATGTATTTTAGCCACCTAAAAACAGACCCAGCTAAAAAAAATCAATATCAGTTTAAGTGTACACTATATTTAGAATATTTTAACCGCTTTACCTTGCAGTCAGACAGCGTTTTCTGACAGGAGACCACCATTATACAAGCCAAATATCGCTCTCTCCAAACCAACCAAACTCCACAGGCAAAATTAGTAATTTTACCTTACAGAACACAGGAATTGCTGGGCTACTGCTGCCTCGATCAGTTAGTTTGTGTCATTGTGTTTTCAAGAGTTAGTTTATCTTCACCAAAGTCATACAATACACAAACAAACTATCAGATCAAGGCAGTGGTAGACCAACAACTCCAGTGTTCTGCAAGGCAGAATTACTGCTTTCGTCTATGGAGTTTGGTTGCTTTGAAGAAAGCAACATTTGGCTTATATAATTTCAGTTTTCCACAGGAAAAGGCTGTCTGATGGCTAGTTGAAGCATTCTCAATATAGTGTACACTTGAACTGATATTGATAGGTGGCCAAAATTTGCTTTGGTGCTGGCCCTGTCTACAGCAGTACTCCTGCTCTTTCTCCAAACTGGACTGAACGGACTGAACATCTACTTTCGGTAAAAGTTAAGTACCTCAGACAACCACTCCAAATAATCCAAGGTATCCTTTTAATTCAAGTCTAAAGGGCTATAAATATCTTTTAACCCAGCTACACAAGACAAAACACAGCATGCAACTAATTTATTATTTGTTTTATGAGAGACTTGGAGTTTTTTATAGGTTCAACAGATGAATTTGCGACATCAGTCCTGTTCAAATTACAAGAGCAAAGACATGAAAATATAAGATTGTTACCAGCGGATGAATGTAATATATACCTGCCCTATAATGGTCTTGAGTTTCTTACATTACAGCACCGCGAGATTCATTTCTTGGCCCTGCCTCAAGCCACAATCATAACCTTTTCACCCCAGCTCATATGTCTCGCCCAGGCCTGAGGCGAACAGTGAGCTCCATCACTCACTGGAT
>JAJHUR010100951.1:0-14468 GCA_027495735.1 Lutjanus campechanus | reverse complement strand
AGGCTGATGGGAATATCATTAGTTTTAGGTTATAAAGTATAGTATTGGACACATTGATATTTTGACCTGATAATGGCACCAAAAAATTACAATTCCTCCAATATTTATGTTACAAATTTCTTGGCAACAGATGCTGAGATATTTTACTCAAAACCACAACTGTCAACCTCATGGTGGCGCTAGAGGAAACATCAGAGGATCACCAAAGTCATCAGGATTTGTCCTCTGGAGACCACGAATGTCTGAACAAGATTTCAAAGCAAGATACCAAAGAGTTGCTGAGATATTTCAGTCGAGACCAAAGTGGTGGATGAAACGACTGACAGTCACATTTCAACCCTCAGAGCCAAAATCAACATGAAAGATCACAATGTCTTCAAAAGGAAAAGTCCCTGCATACCGAGCTGCATTAAAAATAACTGGGAATTAACCAGCAATGTGAAGAAAATGTTACTCTTCCATTAGAAAATACTCTAAAGCATAAACAGAACTCACAGAAATCACAGAATCCGGGGAATGAACACCAAATGCACCAAAAGGCTAAAAAGCTTTCATCCCCTATCGATTTCCTTTAATTCATCAAACTCATGCCAGTAACCCAGGAGGAGACGTGGCCGTGCAAAAGAAGAGCAGCACACCTACCTGAGAGTGTAAAGCAGCTCTCTGACCCTGCTGCGCTCGATCCCCACAGAGACACTGTCTTCTAGGCACTAACCAGCCCTCCCACACAGATCAGGTGGGACGGAGGCGTCTTGTTACCACCGCTGCATGACAGCACACGCTAATACGGCTCGCCTGCCCCTGGAGTGTGTGGAGGCGCGGCTCGATGTTGAACAACAGATGTCTCACCTTTAAATTAATGTCTCCAAATAAAGCTTTTCTTCAGTTTTAAACTGTAGCATGTGGATCAACAGGTAGGAAAACTAGCAGCTCTATAAAGTATGTTTGTAGCAGTACAAGAGGTAGAGAGACAGAATGAAAGAAACTGAGTAGATCTACTCAAGTACAGTACTTTATTTGAGTATGATCATCCTATGTTGCATTACACTTCTATTCCAGTGCAACTCAGAGGGAAATGCTGCACTTTTATACATATAAAACACGATCACGTCATAAAATATGACACATTATTATAAAACTACAGGCTTTGCAATACCCATGTAGGTGTTTTGCGGCTGACTAGACACTCTCAGTTTGAATTTCTGCAAAGATATGTTGGAATTTATGCGAGGTCACCCACCGGCATGTACTAATAAGAATGATAAAGTTGTAACTTGTCTTGCAAAAAAGTCCCGTCTGTGCATGCCCACACAGTCCTGAGAAAAACAAGCATCTTATCAGGTAAAAAACACAAGTTAAAATACCAGCGAGGGTTGGATAAATACTTTTTCTAGCAAAATATCTTCAAGTGGGACCTCATGTTGGTGTGTTTTAGCTTTCATTTTGTCTGTTATCCAGCTCAGAAGCATTTGATATCCATTTATAATTATCAGTAATAAAGCCATTTGGTATCCCAAGTAACATGCATTTTGGCAGCAAAATTTTATTAATTTTCTGCCTTAAAACATGCCAAAACCTCTGGATTTTCCAGCAAGACCACAGGCAACGAGTAACACTCGCTGTTTCTATTTTGCACTTGAGACAGAAGTCAGCACCAAACCTGTGGTGGTGGGAGGGGACCTAAAATCTCCAGTGTGCATCTAGTGTGGGGGGGTCCTCGACTTAAAAAAAGTTTAGGAACTGCTGCAGAACCGCTGAGTCCAAGAAGTTTTTTCATACACACACAGACACACAAAACTGAAGGGGCCATTTTGCATGATGAGTACAAGCTGAATTTTGAATGTCGGACTTTTACTTGTGATAAAGTATTGATACTTTCACTTATGTAAAGGATATGAATGCTTCTTCTACTACTCTGTGTTTGTACCAGACATATTTCATACTGAAAATGGTACCTACCGCTTTCTTCTTCTCTGCATTGCCTTCTTCTGCTGCCATCTGGTACCTGAGGAGGAGGAAGAGGAGGAGGAGGAGGACAAATTATGGGACAGACAGTGAATGGGAGAACAGTCATGGTCACAACCATCATTACGAACAAAGTGAGGAGCATAAACAGCTGGTCCACACCCAGGAAATTAACATGAAATATTCCCGTTTCTCTCCAAAAACATTAGATGATTTCATGTGTTACAGTGAAATCTGGATGGAAAATCTTCGGCCCACACAGGGTCACACAGAGGAGACACAGGAAGTGACAGATTTAATGTTTTTGTCCACCTCTGCTTCTAAACTAACAACCATCTAAACGCCTGTTGTCTCACAAAGTCTCAGGTTCTGTCTAAAGAAAAGATCTTTGTCTCACGCGTGGCTCAGTGAAGTCCTCTAACAGGAGGGTATTTGGATCTTACAGGATTAAAATCTCATATTTCTATTTCATTTCATGTCCTCTTCATTTAATATCAAAGACGTCTGATCTCCATATCTGCGCAGTTGTTTGTGTGATTTTTATCTGCGATAACAAAGACAAGATTGAAGTTACCCAGACTGATAAAGTCTCTCTTCAAGCTAACTTTGTATATTTATACCCGAGTCGCACAGATGAGACAAATGAGGAGCCCGGTCTCCTAGAAATTACTTTTATAGATTTGAAAATACATTTTGAGAGAAACATAACACTGTTTGAATTATATTTTCTATTAACATAATGAGGAAATATTTTCGACTAACGTACCTGACAAGTCTGAGAATATGTTTCATTTGTTTTCCACCAGAATAGGCGATTGTGCAAGACACCTGTAGTGACTGCAGCATTATAACTTTTTTATAGTTATGTTTAGACGCTGGTAATGCCAAGCTTAGCCTGTGCATATTTTTTTTTTGCCTTATTTTCTGTTTATGGGATTCTTGTTCTGTGTTACCCTTCTTGAAAAGGTGAATTACAACAAAAGTCTGAAAGTCTAGAAGCATTTGTTTCTTTCCTTTTCCTATGAGTAAAAAAGGAATATATTGAGAATTTGGTTCATATGTTGTGAGATTTGAATTCCTCGATCAGTGAAAAAGTCAATCAGTGAATGTTTTTCCACACGAAAGGTCGTCACATACATGAGAAAACTAACTGGACCACTTCACTGACGCAGGAGGAGGAAATAAACTCTGGACTGCCCACAAACAGAGCAGCACTAACTCCTAGTGGTCAGATGGAGGAAGTGCAGAGAGGAAACATCCTGCCATGAAACCACCTTCAATCCACAAATGAGTAATTTGATATGTTGTGTTAATGGGTCAAAGTTGTGGGGGTGGGGGGGTGGAGCCCTGGATGGTTTTATGATGCAGTGGTTCTCAAATAGGGGTCTGAGGACCCACAGGGGTCCGTGGCACTGTCTCAAGAGGTCCATGCAAATTTTTTTTATAGACCCATCATATCCATCCTATTCTTTTATGGTTTTTATTTGGCCAGTTTTATATTTTTATTGTATGTACATGATTCAAAATAATGCAGGACTCAACAGTATGAATTCTCCGCTTGGCAGGGTCAAGTAAAAATTTCATGTTGGGCAAGTAAATCTAGCAACTCACTTGCCAGAAGTAATTTTTCATGCAGTGCCGTTTTCAGCCTCTCAAATGTGAAGATTTCTCACACTTCTTCATTTATTATCACGTTAATCTTAAATATCTTTGGGTTTGAAACTGACCAAATAAGACAACATTTCATAGATGTTGCAGCCGTAGTTCAACATGACAGTTAACTTTAATTATTGGAGTCATTTAATAACTGCTAATGAAACAATTTGCACAGGAGCAATTAAATAACTGGATTAGGGCAAGTAACGTTGAACCGTGTGATGAGAATCCACATTTCATCTTATTTTAGAGAAACACTCTCTGGATGTGTGTGTAAGTATGTTCTGTGTTTTCTGTGTTGACATGTTTCAGTTGTATTATTACTCTAGACCACACAGACATAAAACAAAGCAACAATACAATGGTAAACCACTAAAATAGATCTATATGACAAACTAGATGATTTAAATAAAGGCAGGACATTCCTCAAAAAGGCACCTAATTTACCCACTACTTGATTTATCTGTCTGCAGTAATAATGTAAGTTTAAACACAGACGGTTGACTAACAAAGTATTTTGGCAGGTACTTTTAGGATTTTTTATATTCAAACAAAACGTGATATTCATGCCCCAACAAAGTACAAAAGGTTTTATCTTTGGGATTCTGCTTTTGGAGACTCGAAAGTTACAAATACCTCCCGTTTTCACAGAGTCAGATTATTATTCATCAAATTATTCAGAGAGACATACATGAGAGGGTCCCTGGTCATATTTTGGATCTCGTAAAGGATCATCAGCTGAGAATAAAAACCGGGGAATCTCTGTTATAATGAATTCACCTCAGCTTTATTCAGTAAAGTCTGTCAACCTGACATGACACAAGCAGATCTGGAGCGACTGGTCGGGTCTGATGGTGCGATAGTCACACATTTGCAGAAAAGAGGGAACTGAAAAACAGCTGAGTGGCGAGAAAGTGCTGTGAGGAAGACCTGTGGCCTCATTTCTGCTCAGATGCAGAGAAGACAGCAGGGTGAGGTGACAGATAAAATGAGAGAGAGAGAGACTTATCTGCTGAGTGGCTGCTGGTAAATTATTAAACTCATGTTGGAGGCCGGAGGCAGAGAGACACAGTGAGATAAGGTAAGGACTTACTTGAAGAAGCGCTCTGCGATGGCGTTGTTTTTGCCCCGGGTAGAGACGATGGACAGCTCCTTGGCGGTGACCCTCAGTGACTGGGACGCCCACTGCCTGCGGCTGAACGGAGCGACGGAGGCCATCTTTGTTGCACGTCTGAGCGATCAATCTGTCTTGTCAGCTTGCCGGTCGTAACTCTGAGAGGGAGGAGAGGGCAGAAAAAGAAGATGAGCCAAATGAAAACAAAACAAAAAGGCACATAAGTTCTGGCTGTTTAACCTTCTTCTCCTCTGCAGCTCTAAAAACTGAGAGTTTAAGCAGAAGAGATAAGAGAAGCGAAGAGAACACCCTTCCTGTGCATCTAAATTTTTACAACACCCCTCTCAAGCTGCTAAACATCATACTTGCCTCTGTTCTTCACACATGTGCGTAGTTACACACAGGCTTTAGATCACACCAGCACCACTCTGGCTTTTCTATCAGTACAAAACATCACCCAAAAATCAATAAATTTAGCCAGACTACACTTTTCACTGTGTGTCACTACCGCAGCATGAACCGGCCCCGGTGTCTGAGTCAGAAAGTCAATAGAGCGCGTCACACAGCCATTGACCATCTGTTCCCTGTGTGACAGCGCTCCAACTGAGCCTCCAGGGCGACTAACAGCAGACAAGACAACCGATACGCCCGCATCACACAAAAACCCCTCTTGTATACACACAAACTTTCACAACACACACACACACACGTCTCTACCTGCTTGCCTCTTCTGCAGCTTCACAGCCTGGAGGCCGAGGGCAAGCAGACACACGCAGCAGCACCGTCAGCTTACAGCAAATAACTGTCATCTGTGAGTTACACACGCTCCGGATGAATTAAACAATGAGGTCGATGAGCGGGCTGGTGACGGCACAGCCTCCAGGGCCCCGACTCATCGGCTCGACGTCACCCAGCAGGTGGGACTATTGTGGGACGTTGCCTAGTTAGGACTCGTTAATTTCTACGTCACTGGTTCCCTTTGTGCCAAATATTCACAAAAACTGGGATTGTTAAAATTACACAAGTATTGAAGTATTAGAGCTACAACAATTGATCTATTATTGAATTAATCAATTATTTAAAAGAAAAAAAGTAAAAATTCTCTGATTTCAGCTTCTTAACTGTGAATATTTTCTGGTTTCTTTACTCCTCTCTGACAGTAAATAGAATATTTTTGGTTTGTGAGCAAAACAAGACGTCATCTTGGGCTTCTGGGACACATTGATCACCAATTTTTTTCACATTTTATAACAAACGACTATTAATTGAGAAAATAGTTGACTATGAATTCAATTGTTAGTTGCAGCCCTACAAAGTATCAGTACTTTGTAAAGATCATGTGTTTAAAAACAACACAAAGCTAACATTTGATAGTATCGAAGCTAAGAAAAAAAATGATTGAGGTGCTCGTTCGAGACCTCAGTTCAGTTCAGTCATTAGTGTCCTGCTTGAAATTTGTCTTTCAGCAAAACCAGACAGAGTTCAGCTCCCTTTTCTGTCCCTGCACTGTGAGCAGGTTAATCATTTTTTAAAAAAAGAAGAAAAAATAGATATCTTGTGTGCAAAGGACAGGACAGGGCTCAACAACACAGATCGCCCGCTTGCCTGAGGTAAACAAAATGTCATGTCAGGCAAGTAAATCTTGGAACTCAATTCTGTTTCCAGCCTCCCAAATATGGAGATTTCCAACTTTTCCTTGTTTATTATCATCTTAAACTGAAAATCTGTGAGATTATCACTTTGGACTTTGAACTGTCATGGAAATTTTTCACTATTTTCTGACATTTTATAGACATTGCAGCCCAAGACTAAAAATGACAATTAGTCTTTATTATCGTCTTTATTTTATAACCGCCAATAAAATAGGCAAGTAAAAACTGACTTTGGGCAAGTAGATCCCAGACACGCCTTTCCAACCAAGCAACTAAAAATAATATTAATGTCAACTGAAGATTATTTTCTTGATAAACTGATTCATCTTTTGGTTAAAGGTGCAAAATTCTTGCTAAAATGTGAATAAGAATTTTTCTACCTCTGACTTGAGATGATGAGCTTCTTTTTTTTTTTTTTTTTTTTTTTTTGAACGCTCAAATACAAAAACGTGTTCGAGACACTTGGTGTCCAGACAGAGTTTTAAACAGACAACATAAAGTATCAAAGTGCCAGACTTAAAAGTCTCTCGTGACTAAGAAATTCCTCACGTCCGTCTTCCTCTCTTACTTCAGAACTCTTAATCAAAGTGATTAACCTAAATACTGCCGAACACCGAAAGAACTAGAATAGCGATGCACTGAATAATGTTGGGATTTTGTGATGTGGTTGGTTTGTTCCACAGAAGTGAGTGAATCATTGTCATTTAGAAATGAGACTACATAGCTGCATGATCTGACATTGTTTTTTTTTGTTTTGTTTTTAATGATTAATCTTGCAGCTCTACTTTTGATCTACAAAATATCAGGAGATAGTGAAAAACAGGCATTGCAGTTTATTTATTCTCAACCTAACAGCCTGATTCTCCACAAAGTTTCTGAAGTTCTTCCTCACCACTGACCCCTTAGTGCTCGTTCTTGATGGGAACTAAGAGTACAGTCTAGACCTGCTGCTCTGTATGAAACGTGCCCTGAGATGTGTGTTGTCTGATGATTTGGTGCTATACACATAAAACCGACATCCTCACGTGTCTTGTATTGTCTGAACAACAGGCCGAAAACCAAAGATATTAGATTTTATACAATTTAAAGACAAGGGAATCAGCAAGTTCCCTCACGTGAGAAGCCAAAACCAAGACGGGCTGAATCTTTGGTGATGATTCAGGCTGCACAGGGTTTTCACATGTCAACAAGTAATTTAAAGACAATTTAAGCCTTTTGAAGAGCATTATGAACAGAATTTAAGACCTATTTCACATCCACAGTGGCAAAAGAGAGCATTCACAGTTTGCATGAGTGGTTATTAGTTCATTCATTGGTTCATTGGTTTCATTTTGCAGTTGTTATGATCAATGCAGTTTTTTTCCCCCAAAACATGTTTAAAAGCAGGAAGTTAAATACAACTTTCTAGAAGTAACATTACCTCCATAATTCAAGTCAAAATCATATTTAGGACATTTTATTTTTATTTATTTTAGTCTTTTTAAGGACGTGCAGAAACCCTGGCTGCAGTTAATGATTTTTTTTTAATGATTAATCATATAACATGTCAAAGAAAAGTGAAAATGTCCATAAAAATTTCCAAGAGCCGGATTTGAGATGCTCAGCTGCCTTGTTTTGTGTGACCACAAGTAAAAAAAAACTAAAGATATCCAGTTTACAAAGACATAAAACAAATCCTCACTCTGAAGAGGCTGAAAACAGCAGTTTTGTTTGATAAAATGACTTAAAACAAGCAATCACTACTGGTGAAATGTCCACGTACTACATGTTAAACTCACATCATCACCGTGTTCTGTGTCACTATTGTCTCCTATCAGGAGACACACAAATGAAGTATGATAGTGACTCTGTCCAGACTGTCACAAGGTTGAGATTACAAACAAAGCAGCATGTAAAACTGATGCAGGTCATGCAAAGCTGAGTTTTAAAGTCCTGTGTCAAAGGCAGCTAAAGAAAAAAGAAAAAACTCCTGGACCACAGGGTCACCAACCTTCCCCGAGGTTAAAACAAGACAATGAGGTGCCTCGAGTGTCTGTTTTCAGGTTGTAAAGATGAAAAGGACACATGGATGCTTGATTTCAAACTTCAAAGAAACACACAGTAAAGAAGCTCGGTTTTTCAAGCAGCTTCTCCTGCCATTTTGTCACTTCACAAAGTCAAAAATGAGAATAAAACATCTTAAAATAACTCCACCTACCTGTCACTTTCTCAGCTGTTTCACTCCCTGAGCCTTGTGTGTTTCAGACGTCCACTACTCGTGTATTTCTTTCTCTTTTCACTCCTCAGCTGCAGCCACCGGTGCTTTTGAGCAGACAGGGAAGTAGGAGGAGTCCCACCACTCCCATTTAACTCCTGTCGGCCAATAGCGGAGCAGCATTCGCCTCCACCTGGCAGGTACGAGCTCTCACCCTCTCCGTCCAATCAGCGGGGTCCGGTGTGAGCAGAGGAGAGCAGCCTGGAGGTATGTGAGACGAGCAGCCTGTGGGGGCCGTGTCCAAAAACATGGCAGACGAGCAGCAGGGGGAGGAGAGGGGAGGAGGGGGGGGCAGGAGGAGGAGGAGGAGGAGGAGGAGGGGGGAATCCCACACTGGATTCCTGGAAGCCGAGTGAACTGCGGACTACTGACTGCCTACTTTCTCACAAGGTCAAGGCTTTAGAGGATGTGACTCATTCACAGTCCTGGCTGACTCCACTGAAAGAAGAAGAAGAAGAAGAAAAAAGGGGGGGTTGGGGAGAGAAAATCAGATGCTGCTTTAAGATAATAGTTTTGTTTATAAAAGACACAAAGAGAAATAACCTTCTAACCTGTGTAAAAATGAGATTAAAGGATGGGTTTATATTTTTATTGTCTATTGTCTGTCTAAAGACAACACATGCACATTGAAACAGGTTCTGCTTGCTGTAATTTTTCCTCCTGTTCATGCTGGCTGTTAAAAGATTCTGTGCAAAAATATATTCCAAAGTTTATCAGAGCTGATATGAGATTTCAGACTTAAAGCAACTGAATGTCACTCAATAGACTGTTTTTGATTATTTCTTTGGCTGGTGAGTGAACCAAATCTTCCAGCTACTTGCTCGGCTGGTGGCTGGTGCTAATGTTGAGCTCTGCTCTTTAGTAATTAGTACAGAATTTCCTGTTTTTTACAATCCCTCCACTGCAGCTCCGCACTGAAACACTGTGAAAACACAAAGAGGAAATGTTGCACAGTAACTTTGATTTAACTCCAGACTGCCGAAGCCTCCAGAGAACTTTAATACATAAATAAATACATTTTTGGCCAGAATGAGGACAATGGATTTTTGCCCTCCTATCACCTGGGGATCTCTTAAAGGGATAGTTCACCCAAAAATGAAAATTCAGTCTTTATCTACTCATGCTCGTGCAGATCGAAGGTCAGGTTTAGTTTTTTAGTCCACAACATCACTGCTGGAGTTTCACAGGAAAAAAAACAACAGAATAAAAACATAAAATGTCTCTATATTGCTCGTCTGATGTAATCTAAGTCTGGCAAGTTCCTGATCCTTTTAAGAGCCGTTTCTGTTCCACCTTATAGTATCTTGAAAACACATATGCATGTTAAAACTTTAGAAATTAAAAATAAATTCTTTAAGGCTGAGTTTACAGGCCGTCTATTGACTCTTATCAGGTAAACAAGATAGGATATTTTAGCCTTCATTAATAACTAAATAAGTGCATTTAGACAGAATTGATACATTCATTGTATTCACTTGGGGATTCAAATCACCTGTGGGTCCCCACCCAGTCTTTGTGAATGACCTAAAGCGCCAACATGTCGTTCACTTGCATGTGCACACCGTCACACCACACACACACGCCCAGTTCAGACAGTGTGCACATGAACGTGGATCTACAGTGAAGATTCAGGCTAAAAACATGGTGTCTATCAAGCCATGTTGGCATGTCGAGGCCTTAGAGATTTGGGTCGTCATTGTTCCACGTGTTTGAGATTTGTTCCCCTCTTTGATTGGCTGAGGCCGAACCATAAAGCCAATGTGCTTCTTCATTTGTCTGATTTATTTTAGCAAAGACAAAGTTTTGGTTGAACACGATTTGTGTCGAGTATTTCCACAACTTGCATGAAATAATAAAATTTAAAAATAATTAAGCCTGCACGTTCACCGATAGTGCTGCAACTAAATAGTGTTTTTATTATTGATCAATCTGTTGATTATTTTCTCAATTAATGGATTCAGTCCATAAAACATCAGAAAATTGTGACTCTAAAGTGATTACCCAACAATCCAAAACCCAAAGACATTAAATTTATTATCATTTGAGAGAATTAAAGCAGTAAAGTTTCATATATGAGAAGCCAAAACGCTTGAAAAACTTCTTAAATCAATAATCAAATTGTTGCAGATTACTAACTAATTGTTTCAGTTCTATCATCATCATCATCTTGAAACAAATCCTTCCTCTGTTCTCCCTTTTATCACCGTGCATGAGGTACATCGCGGCCCTGTGGGATAATTAGACCGCAGCTCCGTGACTTTCAGCTCCATCAGTGTCACGTCTCTAACGGCGAGTCAGTCTAATCCCAAACACATGACGGCTGTGATCTTTCGCCGTGGAGAGAGGGACTCGCCCTCCTCATCTCACCTTAGAAATTCCCCACAATTGTACTCGAGATTCCTGAGAAATTCAAGCCAAAGGCAGAAATTAGTTTCATTTTCATCTTTAGTGTTTTGGCAGAGTCTTAACTGGAACAGAGGTTTTATTTCTCTTTCTGTCTCAAACATTAACGAGGGTGAAGACAGAACAGAAGTGGTTTCACATTAATGAACTCTTGTCTTTTACAGCTGCAACTATTTTGATAATCGGTGAATCATCTGAGTTCTTTTTAAACAAAAAACTCCATTCAGTGTCTGATTCAAGCTTCTTCAATGAGAGAATTTGATGCTTTATTAAACTGAATATATTTGAATTTTGGACTGTTTGACAAGACAAGACATAAAGACGCCACTTTGTCCTCTGAGAAACTGTGGCAGACATTTTTCACCATTTTCTTACACATGATTATCTGCAGCCCTACTGTCTGTATTACTGTAATGCATGCCGAAAAGAAACACACCGAGAGACTTCAGCTGATCCAAAGCTCGGCTGTTGGCCAGAACCAAGAGGAGAGAGCACTGCAGTCCAGTTTTAGCTGCTCTGCACTGATGATTTTAAGTAGGCACAGCTCCATTTTCTGTAATATAACATTGAGGTAAAATGATTATCACAACACTTGTTATATTAAAACATCATTTATGAGCCTTTACAAATGATCAGTTCATGCATTCGGCACAACTTATGACCTGCCAGCTAAGGGACAGTCTGGGAAATACTCGTAGGGAAGAAGTTCCTTTGACAAGGTATACCTCAGACACCTTTGTAGAACGCGAGGGTACATCAAAACTCAGAAACGCCCTGCTCCCTACATACAAAGCCCTTAATGGGCTAAGACCGAGTTACATTTGCTAACTCCCTTGTTCTCTACTTGCCTTCAAGAACACTGCGGTCGTCTGCTGCTGGTTTATTGGAGGTTCCCAGAAACCATCGTTTGTCATTTAGGTCCCAAAGCTCTGGAACACACTACCTACAAATATCAGGTAAGCCAGCTCACTAAACATTTTTAAAAGAAAATTAAAAAACTTCTTCAGCCTTTAACTTCCACCGACTTTCCTGATGCAAGTCTGTGATTGTGTTTTGCACGTCTGCACTTCCTTTAAAATGCTGTATTTTCCTTGATTTTCTGCATTCTACATATAGTCTATTTTTAACTTATTTTTAAAATCTTATTTCCATCCTTAATTTAATCTTAATTTTACTGGTATTGTCCAGTGGTTTATATCCTTTTAAAGATGCGTTTTATATATTCTAATCTTGCTTTATTTTATTTTTTACAAGTGGGATTTATGCTTATTATCTTATTCTTATTTTACAATAATAATAGCTTTCTTTTCCTGTTTTTATGTTCATTCCATGAATGAATGAAACTTATTTATTTCAAACATGCAAAAAAAAGAAAGAAAAAGAAATAAAACAATACAACTAAATTAAAAAATAGAATAAAAACAAACAAGAATATCAGTAAAGTTCAATAAAAAATAAACTTATACAACAAACTTAATAGGCAAAAACTCAAGCAACACAAATTAAATCCTACATGTTCCCAATTCTATATATACAACCCAATACAGTGAAAAAAACAAAGATATTGTTGTTGTTGTTGTTGCAAATAGTGGTGGCGGAAGTACTCAGATCATACTTAAAGGACCAGTGTGTAGGATTTAGAGGCATCTAGTGGTGAGCTTGCAGATTACAAACACTTTGACTCACCTCCCCCAATCCAACAAAGGTCATAAAAACTGAGAAAAAACGTGAAATGTCATATCCGGAGTCAGTATTTGGTTTGTCTGCTCTGAGCTCCTGTAGAAACATGGCAGTTCAACATGGGGGCCTCTGCGGAAGAGGACCTGTTCAGATATAAAGGGCTCCTCATTCTATGGTTATAAAAACACAACAGTTTTATTTTCAGGTGATTACACTGTCAGGAATATTGTTGAGATATCTCATAAAGACTGAAACATGATGAGCTAAACAGAAAATTACACAAATGTCAAGCAGTTCAAGCAGGGACGCACTCATCGGGGATGACATCACCATCATACATCAGCGTCTGCGTCATGACTCATAGTGTCATTAGGAAAGAGAAAGGATGAGTCCTGTCTTATATTCACAAGCACACCGTCATTTCCTCAAGCACGAACCTGTTTCGATGTTCGGATAACCTGCTGCCAGAGGAAACTGACGCCGTCCCACACAAACACACAACTATCAGTCTGTCTGATAATCTACTAATCTGATGATTATCATCATCAAACTGGCCTCTGATCAGCGCATTCTTGGTTCAAACTCAACACAAAGAGAATCACAAGTTTAGACAAAGAGAAGATAAACACGCACTCGGAGGCAGATTCCTGCCGTGTCTGCGGAGGAGACTTTTGTAATACTCAGTCTATGATGTAATATCTTCAGCCTGGGAATGACTTCGAGGGGAGTCCAGGCTTTACACATCAAGATCCGTTTATTGGTCACATTTAGTCCCAACAAACAGGAAATATAATGTCATCTGTGGCTTAAAGAGGAGATTTGTAAAGTCTGGTGACGTCCGCAGGGCTGGTTTAACACAAAGATGTGACTTGTTGCATTTTGGGAAGAGTTGGATTTAGTGTTTTGGAGAAGGGCTGCAACTAACAATTATTTTCAGAGATTTCAACATTTTCAAAGAGCTGTTTCCCCTTTAAACTTCTCAAATAATTTAAATTAAATAGGCTCATTGTTTGAGGTCCAAAGAGGGAAAATTAGTCAATATTCTACAAAGAAAAGCAAAGACCAGAGAAAAGTCTCAAATTAATACAAGTCTGTCTTGTGGTGTTTGTTTTTCTTTCTTTCTTTCCTCTCCCAACTGTGGACTAACTACTGAACTGTATAAAAAGATTTAAATGTACCAATGATCCACCTTGAGCAGTTAATTGATATTTACACATCAATACATCATTATTAACAATCTAATAATATAATATACACTAAAAGTCACACTCTAATATTTTGTCGGACAGCCTTTGATTTGATCACAGCACGCTTCTGTCATGGCATCGTTTCGATAAGCTTATGTAATGTCACAACATTTATCTTTATCCAGAGTTGCATTAATCATCCCAAAGATTCTCAACAGGGTTCAGGTCTGGACTCTGTGGTGGACAATCCATGTATGAAAATGATGTCTCATGCTCCCTGAACCACTCTGTCACAATCTGAGCCCCATGAATCCTGACATTGTCATCTTGGAATATGTCCGTGTCATCAGAGAAGAAGAAAAAAATCCATTGATGTAAAAAACCTGCTCATTCAGTATATTCAGGTTGTGAGCTGACCTCAGTTTTTGGGCTCATAACGTTACTGAACCTCGACCTGATCAACTGAAGCAGCCCCAGATCAGAACACTGCCCCCACAGGCTTGTACAGTAGGCACAAGGCATGATGGGAGCATCACTTCATCCGCCTCTCTTCTTAC